>CANBKX010000484.1:0-17567 GCA_947369275.1 Nemotelus nigrinus
TCAAAATCGGGGCATGCTAATCCCGGGGCCGACGTGAGTCTGTGTTTTCGAACGCCTGCTCACATTCGTCTGACCATGTGAACTTACGACCCTTCTTCAGCAGGTCGCTAAAAGGTGCTACCATCGTCGCGTGACCAGGAATAAACCGACGGTACCATGATACTATTCCTAGCGATTGTCTGACCTGTTTTACCGAGCCTGTTCGAGGAAAAATCCCTAATGGCCTGGACATTAGGGATTCACGGGCCTAGATCCACGCGGAGGCCGTCTTCGTCCTACCATATACCTCAAATATTTAAGTCTTGAACTGCAGAACTGACATTTCTCTTTGGACACCCTGAGTCCCACCTCTCTCAACCGTACGAACCCCTCTCGTATCAAATCCATATGTCGCTCGAACGTTTCAGTTACTATAATTACGTCGTCTCAATAAGTAAAAATGAAAGGCTCGATTGCGGGCCACAGTACCGTGTCAATAAACCTTTGCCAGGTGGACCCTGAATTATGCAGACCAAAAGGCATACGCCGGAAATGGAACAAACCTCTTCCGGGCACTGTGAAAGCAGTGTACTGTTGGGATTCTTAAGCCATTGGCACCTGCCAATATGCCGACTTTATGTCTAAGGTAGACAGATACTTCGCGTTACGCAGTTTATCGAGGGTTGCAGTGGTATATGGTAACGGATACGCGTCTTTTTCATACATCGCATTTAGCTTCCTAAAATCTACGCTAAATCGAAGGATCCGTCCTTCTTCCGTACCAATAATATAGAAGAGGACGAGGCGCTCGCTGATGGTTCCACCACCCTCATTTGCAACATTTCATTCAATTCCAAGTTGATCTGTCTTTGCACCGCCGGAGAAACCGGATAATACCTTTGTTTGATCGGTGGAAATTAGTTTCGATAACATGACACACTGACTTCGCGCAGCATAGACCATCTCCCATCAGCGCAAACTGCTCATCTAGCAGTTCCGACAAGATCTTGGCTTCGCCTCTCGACAGGTGAGACCAACTCCGCAACGTTTCTCCCGGCATCGTTCCTACAGCGGCAACCGAAGTCCACTGCTGTCTCTTCATGTCGAGGACTACTCCGAAACATTTCCAGAAATCTATACCCAATATTAACTCTTGTGGAACTGATGGGATCACCAGCAACTCTTACTCATCACCTCGATCGTTTAGTTCAAATATCACCCTCACCTTCCCTGTTATAGGGCACATTTTTCCGTTAGCCAGCCTCACTTCTTCGATCTCGTTTTGGGTCAGGGTTGCACCTCTTTGCCTTAGTCGAACCCATCACTTCTCCTCTAAAATCGTCCGACTTGCCCCCGAGTCCAGCAGGCCCTCCATTTCTATGCCTATCACCCCTCACTTGTAGATGCGGACGATTATCCTGGCTGCACTTTGTTAGTGCTTAACCCACCGTTGGAGAGGGTGCCCTCCGTTGAGGCCTCTTCAAAGTGCTCGGTCAACCACCTAACGAGCACGTCGGTCAGTTCTCGCCGCCCGTGGATCTGATCGTGCTCGCGATCGCTGTTCACTTGCCCTCGTGTGACATAAGGGGCATGTGGCTCTCATAACCCCCTGACGGACCACACCTGAAACACTGCCGCGGCTCGGTACACTTCCTCGATAAGTGCCCATCTTGTCTGCGATTCCAGCATTCTACTCTACTCTGGTCCGCCATCGCCGCCACTTGCTCTACCCTTTCTACTCCCACGTACGCCAAATCCGGCTCCAGACAGCATCTGGATCGCGTTGTTGGTGGCTCAAGTGCTGCAACCGATACTTTCATCGCATCCAGAGTGTGACCCATCTTCACCAGTTCAGCCACTGTTATCACAGGTGTCAGGCACAGCTGTTGCTGATAGAACGATGCTATATTCCTGCGTAATACACGAAGTTTCTCCTCTTCTGTGCAGCTCGTTGTCAGCCGGCTAAAAAGCCGCTCTATCATTGCAGCATATACCCCCATGGATTCGCCTTCCCCCTTGTGTTCGTCTCCGTATCTCCTCCCACAGAAGATTCTCGTAATCCATAGGTAAAAACTTCGCCTTCATCTCCAGTATGAGTTCGTCCCATGACGACACCAGGTTCCGATTAGCTCGGAACCAAATCAATGCGCGCGAGTTGAACAGCTCTACCGCTGCCCTCAGTTTCGACAGAACCCCTCGCCTGTCGCAACTCTTCGACACGTTCGAGGAAGGCGTTTATGGATCCCGACGAATCTCCACTGAATTTAATGCCCCATTTGGCCACCTCCGCTGGGCCCACTCCTCTAGCCTCTTTTTGCACGGATGCCGTCTGCTCGCCAACGCAAGGCTCTACCTTGTCATTTGTGGAATCTTCGGTCTTTCCAACCAGTGTCCCCATCGCCAGGATGAGCCTGTTTCGTAACTCCTTCACACTATCCTTCTGATCCTTAGTGATTGCGCGCATATTGGCCAGTCGACGGAAGCCAAACGCCGTCTTCACTTTCACCTTCACGAATTCCGATCTCTCCCCATCACCTGAAACCCTGTTAGCCAAGTTCTCTATCTCTGTCATCCTGGCCCACATCTCCGAGTGGTCCGTCTCGAAATCGAATGGATAGTGAGGTTCCACAAAAGACGTATCCAATGCTGACTCGGACCTTAGCGTAGTCCTCAACGTCTTCCCCATTGCGTCAACGGTGTCTGCGGGAAACCCACGGATGGCGAGCTCATAAATAAGCTCGTCTTAACTCAGACGGTCCACTAGAATCTTCATGTTGAATGGAATCCCCGAAACCTACTCTGTATGCTGAAAATGTAGTAAAATTATCCCCTAATAAACGTCGCAAAACGGCCGCGGCAATCCTAAGAATCCAAAATTCCTACTCTAAAACCTAAAATAATCTCAATATATGTTGCCTCTTCTATGCCAACTCTAAGACCTAGAATAACGACCCTAAACGCTGCCTCTTATACGCTTACTTCAAGACCTGGAATAACGTCAATGTATATGACCTCTTATGCGCTAACTCGTACACCCACTCATCCACACTCTCAACTCTTGCTCCACTCTATTCCACACACTATACCCGACACCTCATCATACGAATGATTCAGAATTCAATCAGAAAATTCTAAGTTGATGGATACGTATGTTTTTCTAACTCAGATAACAGCTGATATGAGTAACCAGTAACATATGCGCCCGCGTTAGTTCTATTACACAACACCCTACTATCCTTGACCTAGTAAATTTTCATTGCTCCAAAAATTTGCCAAATAATCCCACGAATAACGTGTGCCGCGTTCCGAAATAAGTATCTGCTCAATTCAAACCGCACCAAATCTGATGTCCGACGTCATTCGCGCACCCTCAATTTGAGTACGAAATTGAAACGAAAGATTTTCCTGGTTTTCCGCGGACCGTTATTACCGTTGGCCCCAGGTTGGGCGCCAATTTGTTACCGTTATCTCCTTCGAACGTGATAGCAACCCCATTTTCACTGACTGGGAGCAAGTGGCGGCAGCCGCGGGGGGCTCGCTCTCGATGAGAAAGGTTGGGTCCGGGCGCCACTCGTTTCAAACCACGCTACTTCCCTCACCAGGAAACGAGAATTCAATGAGGGTTTTTCCCGCTACCTGGTATTTAATAGAAAAGATACGCTCGCGTCACAATATTTACACACTTTATTCACTAATCTTCAATATCTTGTTTGTACATATCACGAAATTCAATACTAGTGGCGCCACGATCTAGCCGGAATTCCCTATCATTCATTCAATATTTCTATGACTCTATACAATACTGAAAATTTCCTACCCTAATCTTTTAATCCTGTTGTTCGACAAATCCGTCGCTGCCTCCTACACTGCGATAGATATACGCACCGTCTGGCCGCCGCTCGTTGGAAGTGCAGACGATTGCTCGCATATATGCTGCAGGAATCAACCGTCGGAAGACTATTGCGTGTCTTCGCTATTCTTTACTCGACCCGCTCCTTATTCATCTCGATACGAGTTGTCGTTGTCGCCGCCGTCTTTTGAAAATTCTCCGTTCGAGCCGGGATCTATAAGCTTTCTCCACTCAACACGTACTAATCTCTTGCTTTAAACCGCTGACTGACGTCAGTTTCCTCTTCGCCTCTGTATGTTCTGTTCTTTTCGTGTTTCAGGAGCGCCCCAGCAGTTCAAAGTCAGTACCCAGAAAAGAAAGAAAATGGTCAATGACTTCGTCGCCGATCGACCTGCACACGTTCGATGCTTACCGCCTCTGGATTTAAAAAGAACTCCGGGTCGACTCGCCTCAAGCCATCAATTCATCCATCATCAATTGGATTCATCCACTTCAGCGGTACTTGTGCCACTTCATGCACTTGTTGCATCTCTTGCGTGCCGTGTTAATGTACTTGCCGTTTCGGCCATTCACCGTCAGTTCCCACTGTGAATGCCATTTCTGAGCGGTCATCAAGCCTCGAACCTTGTTCGATGTTCTTGACATCCCTGCTGCTATCTCGATTACAATTCGGGTTGTCAGCTTGCGCATCATACATCCTAGAGTCCAACGCATTCAACGAATTGATAAATATCTGGTGGTCAGATATCTTTTTGCAAGCAGATGCTTAAGATTAGATTGTTGTAGGGTTTCTATCACGAGGCCGAGAAGGTTTGAGTAAGAAAAGTGACCTGCTGACGGGCGAAAACGAAGAATGTAGTGATGGCCGACGCACGAGAGTTGTCACGGATCAAACAGAGATGCTGATGTCAAAACTCCAGAAAAACTGGATAACATTGCGATCCTGGGCACGAAATGCATGATCGAATGCGGACTATTCTCGACGATGAAGATACAGGTGACTCTGGGTCTGTTTTGCTGGATTTTTTTACTGATTATGCTTGTGTGTTGTAATGAGTCAAGCCAAAATTCGGTATGAGAAAAGGCCTGATGTAAAGCCTCATGCAATTTCCCATTAGGATTGCAGCATAATCAATAAAGGTCAAAGAATTTCCCATTGGGACGCACGTACGCCGCATTGCCCTGCAAGCAACGAATAATTGCAAGGGCAAACGGTTGTTATACAAGCAAAACAAAGTACCGTATGAACGGATCAGAAAAATTCCCATTTCGCCTCAAGCCAGGCAGACGATCCGAGAACGTGGCCGAGGCCAGTGAGGCGATACGACGTGCGTGCTTGGGTAGGAACAATTCTATTTTACAATTGTATTCATTATTATAGTGCATTTTCATATAATAGTGCAAATCATGGGAATTGAGTAAAAATAATTCATCGTGTCGGATATAGTTGGTGTTATATTCGGCATTAGTTGCCACTGGTGGAATTTGGTGACGTCGTCGGAAGAGCGTACGAACCTAGCGTGGGACGGCGCTTGGATAAAAGAAATAAGATCATACGATCGAACTTGGAAAATAGGTAAAATATTTTTTTTTCTTGAATCGGTGAAGTATTTAGGTGATCCTTTTTAGCCATCGCTATTTGAATAATTACGATTATCGTGCATACTTCATGAGTATCGGAAGACGGAATGAGCAGGCACGTGGAGGCGAGAAAATTGCGTATTGAAGTGGATCAGTTTAGTGTGAGCCACAATTCGCTGGACTCAGCAGAGCAACCGCGACCATCACATTTGGGGTTAGGAAGAATTTTCCTTTCTTTTCGATTCTAGCTGATGTCAATCACAGAATCAAACAAATGTGCCTTGGCTCTAAATCAAGAGAAGGTGTGTGACCACATGCGTCATTAGTCATGACCTCGGAGTATATAATTAAGTAAGTGAATGATATACATAGAAATAAGAAGTACCTAAAGGATACCGAAAAAACGGAGGAATTTCATTGGAGTCTTCCATTATTCGCGGCAGTGAAACGCTTAAGAACTTTACTCTTTCCTTTGTTTGTGCGGTAGAAGTGCTTTCCGAAAGTGCACGCGTGAGCTAAGTTCTATTATATTTTTCGATCAGGAATTAACCTGCTCGATCGTCGAGAGCATCCTAATTGATAGACTCACGGCCATCGCCCCATCGTACCGTTGTAGAGCTCACTGCAGCACAAAAATGCTAAACCAAGCTCGAATGTTCATGTGAAAACTGATTCATAATAGGATCGTTAATTCAATCATAATCGAATTGTTTCCGAAATAGACACGTGATCGTGAATTTAACCTTACAACAATGTACAAATAAGCACCCTAGAATATCATAAGAGCTAAGGTATTATCGTTCGTGGAGCGACGCTGTTAACCACCCAATACTTCAATTGACCCCATTTTCCGCCATAAAAAGGCATTGGCCGTTCAATAGCATAGAATATTTCGCCCTAACTAATTCATAGTGGTCGATTACATTATTGTAATGAGCAATTAGTATTTGGATTGATTGATGTAAAAATTTGCCTGTTACATAAATTTTAAAATTACCGTTACGCGTATGAATTAACATTCTGGCTTGATTCAATTTAAGTAGAAATCCAAACTTAAAGAAGCTTCTTTAATTTTTTTTTTCTTAAACGGTTGCTGAAGATATACCTATTTATTCGTTATAACTCATTAGAACATTTTTTCCAATAAATGAGTACTTACACCAATAAGCGGGAATGAAATCGGAACCATGAAGGAAATATTTAATTAAGAATTCGTTTAAATCGGTTATTTTTGTTTTAGCTAAAGAATAGATTTTCTTCTGAAATATCGATGTAAAAAGAAAAGAAAGAAAAGTTCGAGTAGAGAAAAGTTTAGTGCCTTCGATAGTTACGCATAAAATTATTGAATTTCTAATTGGAATCCCATTGTAATTAATGTAATTAGAAAAATTGTATGTATGTACACCAAGTTTTTCCAGTTCATAAGCAGCAATGCAAGTCTACTTGGTTCTTGTGGAATTAATAGATTATATTAACATGAAATCACACTAATACCACTGTTTTCTTTGCTAACGAGGTGAGTCCTCTTTCTCGTCCCGGACCTTTTCTAGAATGAACTAGAAGGTGGATGGACGGGCCGACGGGCGGTACAGCCACAGACCTGGCTAAATAATGGCAGCAAATCATATATTTATTAAGAGCTAACATCTTTTTTTCAGCTGGGGCCAGGCTGTGTGCTCGCCATAAGGTGAGTGTTGGATTAATTATTTGTACTTTCCAGTTGTTACTACTAGTCAGTCGCGCGCGTATTTCGGTCGTGTAGCCATGTCGGTAAATAAAGAGAACCTGAATATTAATAAATTTTGAGAGCACCTGCCGATACCTTGTAAATAATGTAATTAACCGATACCGCGATTTCTTCCGATTCGAAGCTAGCCACTACTTCGCGACCCTTCTCACGTGAACGTCTCATTACCGCGTCGAGTTACTTCCTCGGAAGCTTAGACCCTCTGTGGTGGCCTCTTTATTTTTTTTTTCTCCTGGTGAGTCAGGGCCTATGGCTCGGCCAACAGAGAAGTAAGCTCTTGGTCAGGGCTAACATTTACGGTGTTTTTCTATCGTCGCCGGATCCAAAGGGATCAATTGACATGTTTTGTCCTCAGGCACATGGAATAATGTGTTAATGGTTGGGACGTGCAGCGGGAAAACAGAACCCCCCCATATCTCCCGAACGGAGCTAGATAGCAGCCAGCATGTGCCGCTCTCCTGCTGCGTGAGAGTAGTAGCTACCCGGTGTAGCTCAGTCCTGCACGGACTTCCACTCGCATTCCCTTGGTGGACATCCAAGACCATCACCATCTTAGCATAGTCCATTGAGTCTTTGCTAAGTTCAGCCTAATCTAAGGTCAGAATACCATTACAGTGTTCCTCGTGTCGCGACGACTCCGGGTACTATGTTAAGGTTGGTTAGCCCCTTTGCAATGGAGAACGTCGGTTGTGTCGATTCAACAGACCGCGAATCCTATAGTTTAGCTGCGGCCAGCTACTTCGTCGCCAGGGTCGTCGTTCGATACTCTACTAGTTGTCCCTACGTGTTAACAACAATATTCATTATATCGCGCGGGCGTATGTTTACTTACTCCGATCCACAAATTCGGAACGAATATATACTGTGGTGCCATTTTGAAAAATCACCGAGAAAAAACTTGTTTTTGGCCTATAGCCTCTGATTTAGCCACCAAATTTAAACGAAATTCACGTAGTGGATGAACTTTACTATGAGACACATTTTACAGAAACTTGATTCAAAAGAAAGTATCGGGTTGCCAGCTATGACAATTCTTGTCTCCTAAATATTTTCAACTTGCTCAGGAAAATAGAGATTTTTCCCGATAACTTCCGATTCACTGACGAAATCAAAACGAATATCTTGAGAAAATGGGATCTAATGCATTTCTAATTCTGTAGGAATTTCGTTTGAAAATCATGAAAAGGTTGCTAGCTATGATGAATTTCGTAATTTATTTACATGTCTTTATTGAACGATGTTGCCATAAAATTTCCAAATGGGAATGATTCTGCAATGACAGTTAACAACAAATATTTAGGTTTCGAAAATTTGAAAAGTTTTGAGGATGGCTACCATAAATTTCACTTCTATAACTTCCAACGCAGCCATTAAATCGAAACAAAATTCACAGGGTGGATTTAACTCAACGTGAAGTAGCTTTGGTGCCAGCACCAGACAATTTCATAGATATTGCACCAACAGATGCTTCCATTTTGTATTCATAAGCTAAGCATTTACAATGAAATAAG
Organism: Nemotelus nigrinus; assembly: GCA_947369275.1. NCBI lineage: Eukaryota > Metazoa > Arthropoda > Insecta > Diptera > Stratiomyidae > Nemotelus > Nemotelus nigrinus. The sequence goes on from CANBKX010000484.1 coordinate 8,669, forward strand.
CAATCGATATTTAAATTTTCCGAGTTTTGGAAATTTTTCGGTTGGCAACCCCAGACATAGTTTAATCGCTGAAACTTTCGATGGCATTTTCGGATAAAGCCTAGTAATGTATTCGACGAACGAAATACAGCGAAAACGTCTGTGCGGAATCGAGCGAAATAAAGTTCCGCACCCCGACACCGGGGGCAGTATAAATTGCCATTGATGACATTTAACAAGTGCATTACATTTGAATTCGGTGCATATAAATTTAACTAACCGGCATCGAAAATGATATTATCGGCAAAACAAAAACTACCGTTGCAAGGATGCGCTGTTCATCCATTCATTTCCACTCATTTTTCAATAAAATATCCGCAAACTCGAATGAAATTATGAGCTGTCATATTTTTCGCATCAATTTAAGGTACCTGGGTCATTAAATGGCCGCGAAATTTAACTTATACATAGTGCAGCGCCATCTCAGAGCGAGTCACTTGCGTTGTCTTCAAAGACAGTTATACGTCTTCGAACACATTACTAACGAGCAAAACCAAACGAAACGAAATTCCGCGCCAGGCTGATTTTGTATGGGATTTGACACTTCGTTTCGTTTCGCGTCGAATACATTTCAGGGCTTAAAAATGAAATTCAAAGGATAGGTTGATTAAGCACGAGCATGTTATGGTAGATTTGTTGCTACCGTGTTGGACAAATGTTGCCAGCACTGAACATTTTCATCATTTGTGTTATAGGAAATGCTGTCAGAAAATGATATTTGTTCCTTTGAGTAAAAAATAGTTGATATGATACTATAAAGAAGTGTATAACGTCTTCACTCATTTTCAAGTCACTGAAAGATAATTTTTACTAATGTTCGAAGAAGAACATTAGTATTAAAATCACTTTGGCCAAAAATGCATATTTCTATATATATATACATATATATCTATATATCATCAAAAAATTTCAGTGAAAAAATCTCAGGAAATTCAATCATCCAATTGAACTGAAATTTTTAGGACACATTGGTGTATATGCAAAATAGTGCCAGGTCTCTGAAAAAGTTAAAAATCTTTAACCCTTTGGCGCCGGCTGCCATTTTAGTGATTTTTTTCATATACCTATTTTTCCGTACACAAATAAGTTTTGCAAAAATAAAGTTAACGAAATAAATTTTGATCGTGTTCTACATGTGAATCGGATAATGTTTTGGAATTTTTTAACCCCATGTGTGCGCTGGGTGCCTAAAAAGAGAACGGGAAATATTGAAAATTTTTAAATTGCGATAACTTTTGACAGAGCTATTCAATCATTACCAAATTTTCAGGACATATTGATATTATTTAATTGTAAATTCGTGTAGCTTTTGATGAGCGTGCTGGCAACCCTGAAGCTAGGGCAAGCACTGAAAGTGAAAACCTCCAAATTAATGTCTCTCTTGAAAAAATGCCGTTTCTTCAAAAAAAAGCCACTCATATGAAAATTTCGTGCTTTTTTTACATAGACCAAAAAAAATTTTTTATATGGTATAACGGACACGCCTGGTAACCCTTGCCCAATTTACCTATATTTTTAGCATCAAAAACTTCTGTTCACGGAAACTCACGATCCGATTAGCAGAGTTAATTGAAATTTGCAGACTTTATAGGCCTTCAAAAGCACCAGGTTTGATAGAAGTGATTTTGAAATGCGAGTGATTTTGTGCCAGTGGTGCCATCTTGAAAAATCACTAAAAAAGATAACTGCTTTTAGCCCTATAAATTCTGATTGAATCGTTCGATTTTGACGAAATTCACACACCTTGGACCTTATTTTAAACCACGTTTGGTAGAAATTTGGTTGAAAAATTCGGTTGGAATTGCCAGCTATGATAATTTTGGTGTCTTAAATTTGAAAAAATAAAAATTTGGAAGTGAAAACATTCAAACCATCGAATATCCTCAAAATGTCCGTTTCTTACAATAAAACCAATCTTTATACAAATCTTATGCTTTATCTACAAATTCAAAGTAAAACTTTGGAAATTTCATGTCGGACAAGAACGGTAACCCTTTCCCAGTTAACTTATATTTTTAGCATCAAAAACTTCTGTTCACGGGGATTCACGAACCAATAATCAGATACAATTGAAATTTACAAAATGCATTGGACTTAAGTAGAACCAGGTCTGATAGAAGCGATTTTGAATTGTGGGCAACTCTGTGCCAGTGGTGCCATCTTGAAAAATTAAAAAGAAAAATAAACTGCTTTTTGCCCTATGAAATGTGAATTAGTAACCAAATTTTCATGACATTGACACAGTAGTTGCACCTTACTCTAAACTCTGTTTGATAGAAATTTGGTTGAAAAATTCGATTGGTGCTGCCAGCTATGGTAATTTTTGTTTCTTTGGTTTTGAAAATTCTCTCAGGAAAATAAAACTTTTTGCCCTATAACTTCCAGTGCAGTCATGAAATCAATATGAATTTCATACAATTAATGGAACTTATTATAAGCATTATTCAAGCAAATTTGGTTGAAAAACCAAAAAAGGGTTGCCAGCTATTGTTGTTTTTGTGTTTGTTTGCAATATCTTTATTAAGCGGTTTTATCGTAGAATTTTCAATTGGTAATGATATTGTAGTGACAATAAATAGCAAATATTAAGCTTTCGATTATTTGAAAAAACTCGCTGCAGGTAACCCTTAATTTCTTTGTACTACTCTAATTTCGAATGTAATATAACAACGTGAAGCAGATGTGATATATTCTTGGCTTTGATACTGGCGAAAGGTTGCCAGCACGAATCGGCTGTGCTACTTTTGTATCAATAAATGCTTACAGTTAGTATTCATACCGGAAACATTTACAATGAAAATAAATAACCGATGTTTCAATTCCCTAAGTTCTGCAAATTTTTCGGATCGCAGCCCCAAACACCAAATTCAGTTACAGTGCTGCAGGCACTGAGCATTTTCTTCATTGATGTTATATGAGATGCTGCTTTCAAACTTTGGTGAAATAAGCAACTGATAACGAATATATATAACAAGTGTTTTTCTTTCATAAACTTTGAAACCCATGCCAGTGGTAATATCTGAAACCTTTTATAGTTCATGAGTTATAGTTCATTCTTGAGACCAAAGTAAAACGTGGCATTTGAAACAGTTTGGCCGTAATAAGCAGCTCATGTGGAGGAATATGCACTCAAAACCTGCACGATTCTTCTACTGTTCTTCGAACATTAGTGTTTCTAGCGGTTCAGGTGCGCTAGAGTTTTTTTTTTTTTTTAAATTCAGAGGCGGTAAGCATCGAACGTGTGCAGGTCGATCGGCGACGAAGTCATTGACAAATTTCTTTCTTTTCTGAGCACTGACTACGAGCTGCTGGGGTGCTCTGGGAACACGAAAAGAACATACGGAGGCGAGGAGGAAACTGACGTCAATCAGTGGTTAAAAGCAAGAGATTAATACGTGTTGAGTGGAGGAAACTTATAGATCCCGGCTCGAACGGAGAATTTTCAAAAGACGGCGGCGACTCGTATCGAGGTGAATAAGGAGCGGGTCGAGAAAAGAATAGCGAAGACACGCAAGAGCCTTTCGATGGTAGTTTCCTGCAGAGTAGATGTGAGCAATCGTCTGCACTTCCAGCAAGCGGCGGCCAGACGGTGCGCATATCTATCGTAGTGTAGGAGGCAGCGACGGATTTGTCGAGCAACAGGATTAATAGATTAAAGTAGGAAATTTTCAGTATTGTGTAGAGTCACAAAATATTGAATGAATGATAGGGAATTCCGGCTAGATCGTGGCGCCACTTGTATTGATTTTCGTGATATGTACAAACAAGATATTGAAGATTAGTGAATAAAGTGTGATAATATTGTGACGCGAGCGTATCTTTTCGATTAAATACCAGGTGGCGGGAAAACCCTCATTGAATTCTCGTTTCGTGGTAAGGGAAGCAGCGCGATTTGAAACGAGTGGCGCCCGGACCCACCCTTTCTCATCGAGAGCGAGCCCTCCGTGGCTGCCGCCACTTGCTCCCTAAGGACTAAGGAGAAAAGGTGCAACCCTGACCCAAAACGGGATCGAAGAAGTGAGGCTGGCTAACGGAAAAATGTGCCCTATAAGAGGGACGGTGAGGGTGATGTTTGAACTAAACGATCGAGGTGATGAGTAAGAGTTGCTGGTGATCCCGTCAGTTCCACAAGAGTTAATATTGGGTATAGATTTCTGGAAATGTTTCGGAGTAGTCCTCGACATGAAGAGACAGCAGTGGACTTCGGTTGCCGCTGTAGGAACGATGCCGGGAAAGACGTTGTGGAGTTGGTCTCACCTGTCGAGAGGTGAAGCCAAGATCTTGTCGGAACTGCTAGAGGAGCAGTTTGCGCTGATGGGAGATGGTCTGGGCTGCGCGAAGTCAGTGTGCCATATTATCAAAACTAATTTCCACCGATCAAACAAAGGGTATTATCCGGTTTCTCCGGCGGTGCAAAGACAGATCAACTTGGAATTGGATGAAATGTTGCAAATGAGGGTGGTGGGACCATCAGCAAGCGCCTCGTCCTCTTCTATATTGTTGGTACGGAAGAAGGACGGATCCTTCCGATTTAGCGTAGATTTTAGGAAGCTAAATGCGATGTATGAAAAAGACGCGTATCCGTTACCATATACCACTGCAACCCTCGATAAACTGCGTAACGCGAAGTATCTGTCTACCTTAGACATAAAGTCGGCATATTGGCAGGTGCCAATGGCTTAAGAATCCCAACAGTACACTGCCTTCACAGTGCCCGGAAGAGGTTTGTTCCATTTCCGGCGTATGCCTTTTGGTCTGCATAATTCAGGGTCCACCTGGCAAAGGTTTATTGACACGGTACTGTGGCCCGCAATCGAGCCTTTCATTTTTATTTATTGAGACGACGTAATTATAGTAACTGAAACGTTCGAGCGACATATGGATTTGATACGAGAGGGGTTCGTACGGTTGAGAGAGGTGGGACTCAGGGTGTCCAAAGAAAAATGTCAGTTCTGCAGTTCAAGACTTAAGTATTTGGACCCAGAGAAGGTCCAGGCCATTAGGGATTTTCTTCGAACAGGCTCGGTAAAACAGGTCAGACAATTGCTAGGAATAGCATCATGGTACCGTCGGTTTATTCCTGGTCACGCGACGATGGTAGCACCTTTGAGCGACCTGCTGAAGAAGGGTCGTAAGTTCACGTGGTCAGACGAATGTGAGCAGGCGTTCGAGGCTTGTAAACACAGACTCACGTCGGCCCCAGTATTAGCATCTGACGTTGGGATATGTGCGGTGTTGAGCCAGGCACACCCAGCGGGTGAAAAGATGGTGTGTTATCTAAGTCGCGCGCTCTCGAAACAAGAAAGGAAGTACTCAGCCACAGAAAGAGAATGTTTGGGTGTATTATGGGCGATAGAGAAGCTTCGACCGTATATTGAGGGGACGCGCTTCGTGGTGATCACTGACCATCATTTCCTGATCTAGCTCAATAACCTGAAGGACCTGAACAGCAGGCACGCGAGGTGGGCCGTACGCCTTCAACAGGTCGATTTTGAGGAAATTCATCGACGAGCAAGAAGCAGGTTGTACCTGATGCGTTGTCTCGCGCAATCGCGGAGGTAGGGTTCATTGCGGTATCCCCTGTACCTGACCAGTGTTTTGAAAATATGGTAGCCTACGTTCGGAACGAACCTAATAAATTTGGGACCTGGCGGTGGACGGTGAAGGCGCTGTGGAAACAGATTTCGGGCGGCAAAGGCGTCGGTATATAAAGTCCGGGTTGGAAATGGGTGGTTCCGAGGGCAGAAAGAGGGAGTATACTTAACCGGTGTCACGACGGACCAAAGGCTGGACACATGGGGTTGGCTCGGACGTGGTCACGCGTTGCGCAGCACTATTATTGGCCACGGATGCGGGGAGACATCCGGGATCATGTGAGGCGATGTGAGGTGTGCCAGACCTGTAAGGTGGAGAGGAGGCCACCAATCCGCCTGATGACCAGTAGGACCGGCGAAGCTACATCGCCTTGAGAGATGATTAGCATGGATCTGGTGGGCCCGTTGCCTAGATCGGCGCGGGGGTACAATTACATTTGATCAATCGTTGACTTCTTCAAGATGTATTCTGTAATCCTGCTTGTTCGGACGGTCACAGCATCAGCCGTTTTCCAACTGCTGGGGGAGAACATTTTTTTTTTGTGTACGGGGTGCTTAGTATACTGATATGCGACTATGGGGTGCAATTCAGGGGCAGACAATTTGAAACGGCGGTGTAGGAATATGGGGTACGGATATGTTACACCGCGCTATACCATCCTCAGGCCAATCCAACAGAGACGCGCAACCTGGACATTAAATGCATGTTGAGATGCTTTGCCTCGAGCAACCATCGCTTGTGAGACCAATATCTCCTAAGATTGCGTGCGCATTAAGAACATACAAGCACGAGGTTACGGGCTACACCCCATGTTTCCTGCGTTTTGGTAGGGAAATGGTTACGTACCGAGACGGAGTCGAACCTTCAATAGACAGGGGACGTAATTTCTTGCCGTTAAGAAATACAAAAGTATTGGAAGAAGTCCGCCAAGAGGTGGTTCGCCAAATGCAGCAGGCCGCCACAAATAGTAAGAAACATTAGGATCTCCGCCACCGGCCTGTGAACTACCAGATGGAAGATGAAGTATGGAGGAAAAATTATTTTGTATCCGATACTAGCAAGAACTTTGCAGCGAAGCTTGTTCCAGTTTTCATTGGTCCGTTCACGATTAAGTCGAAAACATCGACGTGGACATGTGCGTTTGTCGAGAAGAGGGGAAAGTCCACGAGTATCTGGAATGTGAAGGATCTGAAACAATATGTCAACGGGGAGGATAACACCGGTGGCGTGGCTTAAGAGTATGCGGTCTATGGAGGTATAGAAAGATATGGGAGGAATACATTAGTAAGCGGTGGTGGGTTATATTATCGTAAAGTAGGATAACCGGTGAGGGGTATTATAGATATGATTAATTTAGGCTAAGGAGGTAGTTTTTCTTGGTGGTGGGATCTATTATTTACCAAGCATCTAGCAAAAATATACATAGTTTAAGGTTAACCAAGCAAAAATATACATAGTTTAAGGTTTATCATAGTTTAGTGAAAATATACATAGTTTAACTAGTGATAATGGACAAGCGGAGAATAAATCGATATAGAAGCAGGTGCAGCTGGGAATCAGACTCATGGCTATTGTAAAATGGAGTCAGTAATTTAAAGGTTAGCTGAAGGTGTTAATAAGAAGAATATAAAATAACATACCGTAAGTTGGAGGGAAGTGCCGCGACCGTCTTCAGTTTTTCCTTCCTGGCTTATTTCTATTACTTTTGTTTTCCCTTTCCATGTAATGGTCTGTCATTGTTGCTCGTGCTCGTAAGTTTGGCAGTGTGACCGTCCTAGAATCGAGAGCATCTAAGATTAGAACATGGCATCACAAATGGCTCAAATGCCCATACTAGTCGAAACTACGGTATCAGACAATTCAAAACACGCACGAATAGGGTGTATAGGGTAATTGTAGCGAGAATGTGCAAGGTATGACTGTCGGACCCAGTGCCCAGTTGGCGTGAGGAGCGATTCAAGGAGTGATTCAAACCGGCATTATAAATGACCAGAACAAGTTTTGCAAGAGTTTTGAGCATACCAAAAGTCAAAGGTCGAACCAGTATTTAACCAAGGGTGAGGTCGGGTAGAATTGTTGATGAGAATTTCTGGGAAATTCTCTGAGGAGGGGGGTCATGTTACGTTCCGACTTTGTGGATCAGAGTTAGTAAAAATACGCCCGCGCAATATAATGTTTATTGTAAACACGTAGGGAGAACTAGTAGAGTATCGAACGACGACCCTGGCGACGAGGTAGCTGGCCGCAGCTAAACTATAAGATTCGCAGTCTGTTGAATCGACACAACCAACGTTCCCCATTGCTTAGGTGCTAACCAACCTTAACATAGTACCCGGAGTCGTCACGACACGAGGAACACAAAAGCTTAATCAGTAAAAAAAATCCAGCAATACAAACCCTAGGATAACCTGTATCTTCATCGTCGGGAATAGTCCGCATTCGATCATGCACTTCGTGCTCAGGATCGCCGTGTTTTCCAGTTTTTCCGGAGGTTTCGACATCACCATCTCTATTTGATCCACGACGACTCTTGTGCGTCAGCCGTCACTACATTCGTCGTTTTCGCCCGTCAGTAGGTCACTTATCCCACTCAAACCTTCTCGGCCTCGTGATAGAAACCCTACAACCATCTAATCTTAAGCATATGCTTGCAAAAAACCAGATATTTATCAATTCGTTGAATGCGTTGGACTCTAGGGTGTATGATGCGCAAGTTCACAGCCCGAATTGTCATCGAGATGGCAACTGGGATGTCAAGAACATCGAAAAAGGTTCGAGAATCGACGACCGCTTAGAAATGGCATTCACAGTAGCAACCGACGGTGAATGGCCGAAACGGCAAGTACATTAACACGGCACGCAAGAGATGCAACAAGTGCATGAAGCGGCACAAGTACCGCTGAAGTCGATGAATCCAAGGCTTGATGGCTTGAGGCGATTCGACCCGGAGTTCTTTTTAAATCCGGAGGCGGTAAGCATCGAATGTGTGCAGGTCGATCGGCGAAGAAGTCATTGACAATTTTCTTTCTTTTCTGGGTACTGACTTTGAACTGCTGGGGCGCTCCTGACACACGAAAAGAAAACATACGGAGGCGAAGAGGAAACTGACGTCAATCAGCGGTTAAAAGCAAGAGATTAGTACGTGTTGAGTGGAGGAAACTTATAGATCCCGGCTCGAACGGAGACTTTTCAAAGACGACGGTGACAACGGCAATTCGTATCGAGGTGAATAAGGAGCGGGTCGAGGAAAGAATAGCGAAGACAC
>CANBKX010000485.1:0-16351 GCA_947369275.1 Nemotelus nigrinus
GAGCCTACAGACCCTGATGAAGTATTTGCCATAATTAGCTCATTGAAGAATTCTTCACCTGGAACTGATGGAATAACTACCGAAAACTTGAAATTAGTCGCTACTCAGATTTCACCTTATATTTCTCCAATCATTAACAATCACATTAGCAAGGGTGAATTCCCTACAGAGCTGAAAGATACCATGATTGTTTCTATTCATAAATCAGGTGACGATTTAGATCCTTCTAACTACAGGCCAATCGCTTTAACAAGTTCGTTTAGTAAAATGTTCGAAAAAATTATCAACAAAAAACAAGTCAAGTTTATAGAAAATAGTGTAGGATTTGAAACACACCAATTTGGTTTTTACAAAAAAGTAACACAACATCAGCAATAACAGATGCCTTACAATTTATTAATTGCGAACTTGATTTGAATAAATATAATATAATAAATGTTTATTGATTTAGCGAAGGCCTTTGATACAGTTAATCATATCACTTTGTTAGAAAACCTAAGCGAACTTGGAATAAGAGGCTTGGCACTGGCGTTAATTGATAGTTTTCTAAAAGATAGAAAAATCCTGGTTAGGTTTGATGATGTAATAAGTATGCAACGAGTAGTTAACATCAGTGCTGCCATTTATATTTTCGGAATAATGCTAGATTCAATTTTATTTAGTGCTAAATAATGCTAAATCCTGTAAAATAATAATGCTTAATAATGCTTTTTTATTGGATTGAAATAAACATATATTTATATAATTGCCGTGTTCCATTTTTATTTATTTATTTATTTATTCACCAAGCAAGGTACAAAATCACATATAGCATATCAAATTACAAATAAAATGGAGAGGTAAAGTAAAGTAAAGTAAAAAGTAAAAACAAACAAGTTAAATAATTAACAAACAAATTAAAGAAAGTAACGAATAGATTCATAAATAACAAGCAATAAATAAAACATTGACATAATTAGTACCAAGTACTTCGGAATATATCGCAAATGTAACGCCATCTTCGTTCATACGAACTGATTCTAACCTGTCAAATTGTATGCAGTTTTCAAGTTTATAACAGTTGAAAATAAAGGGAGAAAACAACGAGAATAAACTATCTAAATTGCTAGAAAATATAAAAGCAACTATCAGAAAATTACTCTTTTAACTTTTTTTCTCACTACGAAAACATTCAACATAACCATAAAAAAATCAAAGCCACCTATTGACAGCTAAATAGCCACCTCACGGCCAAAAATAGCGTAACTACTCATGAACTACCTATATTTTTCAAAATATCATTAGAAAAAACTCCGCCGATCGCAAGTCTAACTTGTGATTTGCCGGTCCCAAGCCCGGAGAAAGGAGGAGTGTTTGAGGCAACGAGGTAACTCTATCCTCAGTAAAACTTGCATAGTTGCAGCCTGATGGCTGAATTACACCTAAGCGTCTCAGGTCATTAGGGAGGATCAGCCACGTTGTCAGACCTGCAACATAGTTGTGTGAACTTTGGCACGAGGCAAGTCTCCTGAAGCAACTATCATCGAGGCCCCCCCCCCCCCCCATGGAAATGGTTGAGCGATGTGCCGACAACTTATCCTTGTAAAAATTTTCTCTGTCAGGAAACCTGGACCAGGCGGCCAAGGCCAGACGTCGGGCTGTTGTGCCACGTTGATTATTAGGAATTTCACAATCAAAGCAGCAACAATTATTTATTTTTAATTGAAGAAAAAGTATTATCTATTAGTATAGTTATCTGTACGATTGCTTGCATTTGAAGGCATAGCAAATCAATTGATTTACATTATGCAGGAAAAAAAATATGTAACTAGAATGCATATGCTTTGGTAAACTTGAATTTAGGGCTCCTGAGAGTCTGAAGTGGATGGGCCCACATCACTAATTTTTAGCATCATCACCATTGAATGGAACGAGAAACCTGAATTGCCTTAATATTGGAATATTTTTTTTGCATATTATTTCACTTAATATTTTGCTCTTTCTGCAACATTAATAGCATTTGTCACTAGCGCTGGCATTTCCTAGGAATCGTAGAAAAAGGATAGAAGATCGACTATATATCCTTTGTTCTCTTGAAAGCACAAAAGTGTAGTACTAGTTCTAATGTGCTTTTGGTCTGCAGTGAAATCATAGGCAGCAGGTGGGTTTGCAGCAGGGATTGATCGGTCGACAACGGTTTCGTTCGCTGGGAATAGGCTTACAGTCGACATTTTCAAAATACTCCAGCCTAAAGCGCATATTTGTTGAAATGAGGCAGGATTTCAAATGTTAGGTCTGTTCGCGTCCTCCATGTATTGCCATGAAGTCGTTTTTGTACCCTGTTTGACTGAACATTGAAATCTTTTATGAAAGAGCATGAGATTTCAGTTGAATCTGAGCTAGAGCTACTAGATTCTGAAAAAAGTCAAACGGTGTGGCGCGAATACATATTTTCAAAATGCACCGCAAGGAAAATATTTTTTGCGCAATGTTATTATGAAAGTTGAATATTTTTGTGGAGATACTTTATAACTGCTTAAGATGACTTTACAATCACTATCATTATTTCAAAATCAGGTAACTGTCACTTCTGGTTGTCACTTCTAAAGAAATGCCATGAGAGCGTCTTTGTATTTTTCATGAATTTTCCCCACCACATGATTCAGGAAGTTTCAGTCAATGAACGCGACTGAAAGCACACTGTGATGATGGTGGGCAAGATTGGAAATAGATGACTGCCAGATTATTCCGAAATCTAAATTTAAATGCTAAAAAAAATGCTAGATGCTAACTCCAAATTTCTAAAGCCGTTTTGGAAATAATAATGCCAGATCTAGCATTAAAAATGCTAAAATGGCAGCACTGGTTAACATTGGTGTTCTTCAAGGGTCAATTCTGGGGCCAACTTTATTTTTACTCTATATCTATAATTTATATTTCTCTGGTCTTACTGGAAAATATATTATTTATGCTAATGATACCCTGTTACTATTCTCTGCTAACTCCGCTGAACTTTTGGAGCGAAAAATAAATAATGATTTAATTGTTTATGGGTCCTGGCTTTTGGGAAACAGGCCTACAATCAATACCTCTAAAACTAGTTACATGGTATTTAAGCAGATTAATAAGAGCCAGATCTGCCTTAACATCAGAATACATGGAGAGGAGGTACAAAAAGTGGCTAGATCTAAATACTTAGGACTAATTATTGATGATAGGTTATCTTGGTCCCCTCACATAAGTAATGTGAAATCTAAGTTGGTTTTCTGGGTTAAGCTGTTCAAAATGAAATATTAATTGGATTTAGACGTGAAAAATATGATCTACAACTCTTTTGTGCTACCTACCAAGAACGAATAGAAAACATAAAGATCCTATTAGATTAGCTATGGAAATCTTTAACAATTTACCTAAATCTTTGAAGAATGGTGGATCTTTTTCCGTTTTTAAAAGGCTGCTGAAGAACACATTAGAACCATGTAAAGTAAATCTCGTTCCATTTACTACTAGTTTTTTTCCTGATTGCTGAGTTTTTTTTTTTTAATTGAATAAACATTTCTTTTTGCATCCCTAATACCAGCACTCCGTTGCTGTCTGGGAGCAGTCTTTCTCGTTTTGTTTTCTTCTTAAAAATCCTTTAATTTATCTTTTTATATTATAAAAGAGCTTCTTCTTCTTTTTCTTTGCATGTTTTTTTTTATATTTCATCTTTTCCACTAACTTTACATCAACTAACTCTATCTTACTTTCTTTATTCTCCATTTATCCTTTTTATGTTTTTTTCTTTTTTTTTTTTTAAATCCAATGATTACAAAAATTCCAATAGAAGAAATGATAAAAGAAGATAAGACGGACTTAATTCTAAGAAATGATTTGAAGAAATGATTTGAAGATAAGATTCTTAAAGAAATGATTTGAAGATAAGATGGACTTAATTCTATCTAAAATTAGGAGTGTCGATGTTAAGGCGTCAGCCGTAGCTGACACTGTAGTAGACATTACTGACACGAGTCTAACTTCGTGTTCGATCGACCTAATATCTTCGAAATTAAACGCGATGGAGCATCAACTTGATCGTATCTCAATCTCCCAACCCTCAAAACCTGCATCAAGATCCATTGCCTGCCAGACGGTTCCGGAAAATGAAATACCGACAACTTCTGATAGTGTTGCTACAAAACACAAACCGATTTCTGATAATGTTGGCGCAAAACATAAATCAACTTATAAAATAGCAGATGCAGCAATGAGTGAGCGGAAAGCGAATTCAAAAAATAACGTCAAATGTTCAAAATCATCTGCTAATGCGACTTCGAAATCTCCAGTCTCCGCATCTAATGTAGCTAAGAAAACTAGCTCAAAAGCAGTAGATGCCAACATCGTATTAGATCCTCATATAGTATCAAATGATTTGAATATTTTCAACTGCACCCTCAGAGGTGTCACACAACCCAGAGCTATATTTGTATCTAGGCTTGCTCCTGATACCACAGCAGATGACGTGAAGAAAAATGTTGAGGGAATCCTTGAGCATACAAAATCCTTCATCCCTAAGGACTGTGTATCAGTTATTAAGATAGGGAATCGGCATCGTGTATCATCATTTAAAATTATAGCACCAGATTGTTGCTTTGATTCCATTGCAAATAGCCTTTTCTGGCCGCCAAATTCTGTTGTGCATGAATTCATCAACAAACGAATAAGTAAATCAAGTGCTGCAACAAAAAACGGGACGAACTCATCTCAGCAATAAAATGAAAAGTCGAACTCGTTTCCTTTATTTCTACCAATTTATTTTTCAAAAATCCGTATACTAGTATTTCGGCTATCACTTATAGCCTTCTTCAGCGATGTTTCTTCGAAGAAACATCGCTGAAGAAGGCTATAAGTGATAGCCGAAATACTAGTATACGGATTTTTGAAAAATAAATTGGTAGAAATAAAGGAAACGAGTTCGACTTTTCATTTTATTGTATAATTTCTACCTAAACGCTCGCCAAACAATTTTTTGTTTGATTATATTTGTTCATCTCAGCACTTTACACCAGCGTAAGTGGAATGCGATCTAAACTTAATAAGTTCTATGAGCTGTCAAACTCTGAAGCTTTTGATGTCATTGCGATCACCAAAACGTGGCTTTGTGCAAATAATCACAATGCTGAAATTTTTAATTCGGAGTATACTATTTTCCGCCGGGATAGACATGGAGATCTTACTGACGCTCCTGTCGGAGGTGGTGTTCTTCTGGCGTTTCACAAAAAATTCAAAGTATCTCTAATCGAAATACCGCATACAAATAATGAATTTATTTGTGCCCAAGTCGAACTGAAAATATTTTTCAAAGAAAATAGTTTTCGGTGTCAACTACACGCCACCAAATTCTTCGTATGATGTTTATGCTTCGCTTATACATATTATGCAGCTCATATGCGATCTTGCGGACAATAACGACGACGTCGTCTTAATGGGTGATTTCAACCTACCTAGAATAAACTGGTGCCCTTCAGCGGACGGCACTTTCGAAGTTCCGAGCTCTACTTCTATTGGCGGACAACACGATATCAACATTGCAAACGAATTTATATCACTTGGTTTGTTTCAAGCCAATTGCATCCGGAACGCAAATGGAAAAATGCTGGACCTGATTTTTTCGACTGATGCCTCTTCTACTGTGGTGAAACCCCTCACATCATCTCTCATCGACGAAACCGCGCATCATTGTGCACTCAACATTATTTTCGAGCCAAAGTCTAGTAATTACTTATCATCGAGCACATCTGAACTTAAATTTAATTTTAGACGAGCTAATGTTGATCAAATACGTGACTTGCTTGCTAACTATGATTGGTCCTCCGTGTTGCAGGAACCTAATCCTGATAAAGCTACGTTCTACTTCCACATTCGGTTGTTTAGCTGTTTTTTACGGTGCGTGCCAACTACCTTCACTAAAAGCAAGGTTCGTTTTCCTTGCATGTCTCCACAGCTTTGCCATTTAGAAAATTCCAAAAACAAAGCCTGGAAAAAGTTTCACCTGACTCGCTCAGAACCTGACTATCAACGTTTTTCCACATTACGAGATCTGCATCATAATGAAGTTGCATTCGCATATCATAGACATACGCAACAGCTTAGATTTAATTTTCAAGCTCAACCTAAGAGATTTTGGAATTTTGTTAATTCTAAGACTTATAACGATGGGTATCCACTCACATTTAAATCTGACGACTCTTATTTTGATGATCCCTTTGATATTAGTAATTTATTTGCTTTCGTTTTCCGTAAAGCCTATCGTACGGACTTTCCTAACTCCAGACACTTTTCACCCTACTTGACGAACTCAACAGTTTCTTCTTTGGAGATGAAGGATTTAAAAATTGACGAGGACACTATTATCACATTTGCTAATAAACTTGACAATAATATAACACCTAGCCCAGATGGCATACCTAATTTGGTCTTGAAATATTGTGTGTCGTCACTACTACCTGTGCTGTCTTATATTTTCAATACATCCTTAAAACCAGGCATCTTTCCTCATTTGTGGAAATACTCCACCGTCACTCCTATATTCAAACAAAGGGAGTCGTAATAACGCTTGCAACTATAGACCTATTGCAAAACTTCCCTGTGTCGCAAAACTTTTTGAAGCCATAGTCACGAATGTTGTAGCCTTTCATTGCAAATCAATTATGGCTCCGTATCAGCATGGTTTCATGAAACGTCGTTCAACCACAACCAACCTGCTTGAATTTTCTCACCAAATAACCAACTCAATTGAAGCTGGGCTCCAAACTGACTGCGCCTACACAGACTTGACGAAAGCCTTTGATAAGCTTGATCACTCTATACTTTTAGCTAAGCTTCATTCCTTTCAATTCCCTTACTTGTTTTTAAATTGGGTTGACTCTTACTTGACGAATCGAACTCAACGTGTATCCTTTCGCGGTGCCTTGTCATCTGAAATTAGAACCACGTCTGGTGTTCCACAAGGTAGTCATCTAGGCCCTTTACTGTTCGCCTTATTTATTAATGACGTAGGTTCCATTCTACAGTCATCTTCTGTTCTTCTTTATGCCGATGACGCTAAAATTTTCAAAGTTGTGAGAAACCTTAACGATTGCAATCATTTGCAGCAGGATCTAAACAGATTTGCCAAATGGTGTTCCGATAACAATCTCCTAATTAATCCTGACAAGTGTACGATTATATCTTACACACGCAAAAATAATCCTGTAATCTATGAATACTCACTTTTGAGTACATCTTTAAATAGATCAGCGAAAGTACTCGATTTAGGAGTATTGCTGAATCAATCCTTCACATTTGACGATCACATCGATTCAATCGTTGTGAAAGCTAGCAATGCCTTAGGTTTTGTCAGAAGACGTTCGAAGGAATTCAACGACATTTTTCTAACTAAGACCCTCTTTTGTAGCTTAGTAGGACCTATTGTCGAATATGCAAGTATTGTATGGTCACCATATCAAAAAGTCTACATAGACCAAATTGAGTCAATTCAAAAGAGGTTCTTACGTTTCTGCCTCCGCGGTCTTCCGTGGTATGACCTTTTACATCTACCTCCTTATCAAGACCGCTTAAATCTTTTACGAATGGATACCTTGGACTCTCGACGTCAAAATTCCAAAATCTTATTTGCCGCGAAAATTTTGGATGGCACCGTTGACTCAAACTACTTATTAAGCCAACTTAATTTTAACATTAATAACAAACGTGCCAGGCGTGTTAACTTTTTGTCGATCCCTCAACATCGGACCAATTATGGTTGCAATGAACCAGTCACTTCAATAAGTAGATGCTTTAACGAAGCTTATTATAAGTTTGATTTTCATTTATCTACAGCATCACTTAAACGAATTCTGTGTAAGAATAATTAATTTTTATTGTATGTGTATAGTCTGCATTAGACAAATTTAATAAATGATTGATTGATTGATATTCTAGAGGACATAGCTACATCTTTAACATGTTCAACGAAAGAAGTTGAGGATAAGTGGCACAGCATAAAAATCCAATTTAGTAGGGAACAAAGTAAAATTAACACCAGTAAAAAAGCAGGATGTGGAACAGATGATTTTTGCATTCCTTCGTGGTACGCTTTCCAGCACTTAACATTTTAAGCCGATCAGTATAAACCTCAAAAAATAGAAATACTGATGAAAATATAACTCAAGGGAGTAGAAAATATTCATTTTATTCATATATAAAGTTTTTAAATATTATTTAGCTTTCTTTTATAAGTAGATATTTTTTATTTAATTGCCACGGTATAAACCCCTGAATACTTAAAGAATATCCCCCATATTCTTTTCTAGTGTCGGTATGAATATTTGCTCTTATTTTGGTTCTGTTTAATCTATTATTCCGTTCACTGGTTGTTGTAGTTGTTCTCCATGATCCTGGTATTATATTTCCTTCAGAATCTTCTGAATCAAACGTTCTTGTCGGTGTATAACGTTTAGATGCCTTATTCCGTAAGAAGTTGTGGATATAAATTTTAGCTAAAACTACACTTGTTGCCTTTTCGGGGGTCACTTGCATTTCCGTTCTTAAAACTCAAAATACGACACTGAGAATACCAAAAATATTTTCACTAATTCTTCGGGCTATAATTAAAAATTCTTTTCCAGGAATTTTTCGGATAATGACCAGGCAGCGGCTTAATAATATTTTCCTCCAAAGCAAAAGCATCATTGGCTACAAATACAAAAGGTATATCTTTAGTTCTTCCAAAAAGCGGAACGGGCTGGGGTATTCACAGTTGCTTTTTACATAATTTCTCATAAAAGGATGTATGTTTGAAGACCCTTCCATCTGAAATCCGACCTTGTATACCAACATTTGCATAAATGAATTTAAAGTTCACGTCAGCAATTCCGAGCAATACAATGCTGAATGATTGCTTGTAATTAAAAAATGCTGTTCCGGAGTTTGGAGGTGCCTTGATTTCTACGTGCTTTCCATCAATCGCACCAAGACAATGTGGAAAGTTCAACTGTTCATCGAATTAATTCGCAATCTCTATCCACTCTTCTTCATTTGAAGGAAGCTGAAAATAATAAAACCACGTCAATTCACTAATATTTACAATAATTTTTTTTCTCTCAGTGTTCATTTGTAAATTATGATCATTGTACTGCTGGCAAGGAATCTGAGATAATTGAACTTGATGAGATAGACAACGAAGAACAAAATTTTTTTTAGCAAGATGATGTTGAAAAAAGTCTAGCGCATCAGACCCGCTAGAAAACTAATTTTCGAAGAAATTGTCTTTGAGTGACAAAAAAATGTGGGAAGATTTAATACACTTTTTTGTACAACCATTCCTTATCCTAAGCAACAAAACTCAACTATAACACAAACGATGAAAGTGTTCAGTGCTGGCAACACTTTCTCAATGAAGCACCAATAAGTTAACCTTAACCAGCTCATACTTAAATCAACTTATCCTTTGAATTTCGTTCTCACCGGAGGATTTCATCGAAAGTTTCAGCGGTTAAACGTTGTTTGAGGCTGCCATCCGAAAAATGCTCAAAACTCGGAAAATTTAAAAATTGGTTTCTTATTTTTATCGCAAATGCTTTGCATATAAGTACATAATTTGAAGCATCTGTTGGTGCAATATTTACGAAAATGGCTATTGATGGTTACCCTGTGTCAGCAGCAAAACAAAAAATATACCAAATCTGCTTCACGTTAAGTTAAACCCAACCAGTAAATTTCGTTTCGATTGAATCACTGCGCTGGAAGGTATACGGGTGAAAAGAAATTTCGGGCTACCACCCTCAAATCTTTTCAAACTTTTAAAACGTTAATATTTGTTGTCAATTCTCATTGCAAGATCATTCTCAATTGCAAATCTAATGACATAATCGCTCAGTAAAGAAATTTCACAAAATTAAAAAAATGGTAATAGCTGGCAGCCCTTTCATGATTTTTGTACGAAATTCCTACGACATTTACTTTACATTAACGTCCATTTACCGCATGAACTTCGTCTTGATTTCTACACTGGACCGGAAGTTATAGGGAAAAAAGCTTTATTTTGCTGAGCAAATTTGCAAGATCTATGAGACAAAAATTACCACAGCTGCCAGCCTTATACTAATTTTTCAACCATCAAATGTTACATAAAGTAACATCCAAGTACTGTGTGAATTTTGTTAAAATATGATGGCTCAATCGGAAGTTATAGGCCAAAAAGCTGTTTTTTTTCTCAGTTATTTTTCAAGATGGTACCACTGCCACAGGGTTGCCCGCATTTCAAAATCAGTTCTACCAGACCTGGTCCTAATTAATATCAACATGTCCTGTAAATTTCATTATGATCGGATAATCCGGTCGTCAGTTCTCGTGAACAGAACTTTCGAGTGCTGAAAATAGAGGTAATTTGGTGATGGGGTGCCGTTCTTGTGCAAATCGGAATTTTGAAAATGTTATCTTGACATGAAGGACAAAGGATCAGATTTATCAAAAATTTGAAATCTTTGTCAAAAATCAAAAATTTTTCAGGAAGGTCAATGATTTGAAGGATTTTTTTTCAGCAGCCTGCCACAGCTACAGGGTTACCCGCTTTATGTTGAAAATCTATATGCGCTAAATTTTAATCAACATCAATACGCTCTGTAATTTTCACGATGATCCATTGTTTTCTTCCAAAAAATGACAAATCAAAATTTGAAAAAAAATGCCCACTTTTAGGCACCATTCACCCACACATGGCTCAAAATTTCCAATTCTTTATCATTGACAAGCTTGAAACATAATTAGTTCTCATTCCCAATGCTTTTCTTAAACAAAAATTTACACTGTTTGGAAATATAGGAGAACCTCAAAATTCACTAAAACGCTCGCCGCCGCCAAAAGGTTTAATATATCTAACTACTATATACATCTACTTTCTCCGAAAATTTCAGCTCAATCGGATCGGCCACTCCAGAGATTATCTCCCTTTATAATTTTGCTGAAATATATATGTATATATATATATATATATATATATATATATATATATATATATATATATATATATATATATATATATATATATATATATATATATACATATATATATATATATATATATATATATATATATATATATATATATATATATATATACAGTTGTGTTCATGAAAATAGTAGTGCAGCACCTCACAACATTAAATATTCATGTTTCGACAAACTGAACACTGCAAATTGAACACATGTTCATATTTTTCTAAGAATAGTATGCAAAGAAGAGAATAGCGATAAAATTCCGTAAGTTTTGCATTGGTTTGGGTAAGTTTTTGATTACTTTTGAGTGATGCACCGAAATTTGGCTGTTCATTAAAATAGTAGTGCTCGGTGTGAGTGGTTGAAAAAAATTCTAATAATTGATTAGTGCAACAAAAAACCTCAATAGTAAGTTTAATTTAGCAATGAATAGTTTGATGATTGATATTCATTGAGTTTGTAACTATTTTTTATTCTAGTGGGCAGAGGAAAGCATTGCCCGGCTGCGAAAAGAGATTTAATAGTTACCCTTAGAGCGAAAGGCAAAACGTACAAGGAAATTCAAAATATTGTTTGCTGCACACCTACAATGATATTTAACGAGATTAATTATAAAAAAACCCCAGAAAATCGTGGTGGGAAACGCAAAACAACCGCTGTCGAAGATAGACGTATTGTGCGCTTTAGCAAGATTCGGCCATCAGCATCCTCTAAAGTTATCAAAAATGATTTAAATCTATCGGTTAGTGATGTTACAGTCCGTCGTCGCCTAATTGAGCATAATTTAAATGCCAGAAGTCCTAGAAAAGTACCCCTTTTGACTCGGAAGCATGTGCAAGGACGACTTAGATTTGCAAAAACTCATCTAGTCTGGCCCGCCAAAAAATGGCGCAACATATTGTGGACAGATGAAAGCAAAATTGTTTTATTTGGTGGAACAGGCTCTAGGCAGTATGTACGACGTCCACCAAACACAGAATATAATCCTAGGTACACCAAAAAAACAGTTAAACATGGTGGCCTAAGTATAATGATATGGGCTTGCTTTTCTTACAATGGCGTTGGTCCTATCCATATGATAAATGGTATAATGGACAAACATGTTTATGTTGACATACTAAAAAACACAATGCTACCATATGCCAGTTTGGAAATGCCTAAAAAATGGACATTTCAACAGGACAACGATCCTAAACATACTAGCAGGCTCGCAAAAGATTGGTTTATATCGGAGAAGATCGATGTGATGCAATGGCCACCTCAGTCCCCAGATCTTAATCCGATAGAAAACTTATGGGGAGATGTAAAACGGGTTGTGGCAACCGCAAAACCTTCAAACAAAGCACAACTTTGGCAAGCAGTTCAGGAAGCATGGTCTCAAATTCCTTTGAAGCGTTGTCAGGACCTTATCGATTCCATGCCCCGGCGGTGCGAAGCCGTTATTAAAAATAACGGATATACAACTAAATATTAGACTATTTCCAATATTAAGAACCTGTAGAATCAATTTTGAATAAAGTTATACAGTTTTGTTTTTCCTTTCATGTAGCCACTACTATTTTAATGAACAGCCAAATTTCGGTGTATCACTCAAAAGTCATCAAAAACACATCCAAACCAATGCAAAACTAACGAGATCTTATCCCTATTCTCTTCTTTGCATGCTGTTCTTAGAAAAATATGAACACTTGTTCAATTTGCAATGGTCAGTATGTCGTTACATGAATATTTAATGTTGTGAGGTCCTGCACTACTATTTTCATGAACACAGCTGTACATATATATATATATATATATATATATATATATATATATATATATGTATATATATATATATATATATATATATATATATATATATATATATATATATATATATATATATATACTGCCCTACTAAGCGCAAAAGCAGTATCTATAAAAAAAAATCGAAAAATTGAATTTCATAGTATTAGATAGCTTAAAACAATACGCATCTAATGAACTTATCCTTTTAATGGTATCTTATTTAAAACATATGGAAAACACCTTAAGTAAGTTTTTTAAATCTAAGTACCCGATGTATCCAAGAGCGGAAGACCGCTCACCGAAAAAAAGTAGAGTGAGAAGAATCCTTCACCAGCTCCAAACAAGCCCAGTTCCTCGTCGCCTATCTCAATTTTACCTTAAATCACAAAGGAAACTAGAGGTATATCAATATAACTACTTTTACAAAACTTCAATTATCTCGAAACTCGCTTTCATTGAGATACCGCTTTTGCGCTTAGTAGGGCAGTATACATGTGTATAAAAATATATGAATTTTCGGCGAAACGAGTTTAATACTAATGTTCTTCGAACATTAGAAAAAATAAATGGCTTACTCCACAACAATCAAGCAAACGTAAGATTAAAGATAGTATAACTGATATGGAGTCAGCAGTAAAAAGTATGAAAATAGTTGCAGAGGGATTGGCTCAAAAGCAAAGAAAAGACGAATTTACTGTCTATGGGGAGTATGTGGCAAGCGAACTAAGAAAGTTCAGAGGAAAAAATTATAACTTTATCTTGGCCAAAGCTAAGCAAAACAAAACTCTAGCACACCTGAACTGCTAGAAACACTCATGTTCGAAGAACAGTAGAAGAATTGTGCAGGTTTTGAGTGCAAATTTCACCACATGAGCTGCTTATTAAGGCCAAACTGATTCAAATGCCACGTTTTACTTTGGTCTCAAGAATGCATTATAACTCATATGGTAGAAGGTTTCAGATATTACCACTGGCATGAATTTGAACGTTTATGAGAATAAAACACGGGTTACTTATATTCGTTATCAGTTGCTTATTTCACAAAATTTTGAAAGCAGCATCTCATATAACATCAATGAAGAAAATGCTCAGTGCCTGCAGCACTGTTACTGCAGTTGGTGTTTCGGGCTGCAATCCGAAAAAATTGCAGAACTTTGGGAATTGAAACATTGGTTATTTATTTTCATTGTAAACGTTTCCGGTATGAAAACTAACAAATGTAGCACAACCGACTCGTGCTGGCAACCTTTTGCCAGTATCAAAGCCAAGAATATATCACATCTGCTTCACGTTGTTATATAACATTCGAAGTTATAGGAGTATAAAGAAATTTAGGGTTACCTACAGCGAGTTTTATCAAATAATCGAAAACTTAATATTTGCTGTTTATTACCACTACAATATCTTTACCATTTGAAAATTCTACGATAAAACCGCTTAATAAAGATATTGCAAACAAACACAAAACGAACAATAGCTGGCAACCCTATCGTGGCTTTTCAATCAAATTTGGCCTGAATAATGTTTATAATAGGTTTCATCAATTCTATGAAATTCGTATTGATTTCATGACTACACTGGAAGTTATAGGGCAGAAAATTTTATATTTCTTAGTGAATTTTCAAAACCAAAGACACAAAAATTACCATAGCTGGCAGCACCAATCAAATTTTGCAATCAAGTTTCTTCCAAACAGAGTTTAGAGTAAGGTTCAGCTACTGTGTCAATTTGATGAAAATCCGGTAACTTATTCACATTTCATAGAACAAAAAGTAGTTTTTTTCTTTGTAATTTTTCAATCGCTTCTATCACACCTGGTCCTACTTAAGTCCAATGCATTCTGTAAATTTCAATTGTATCTGATTATTGATTCGTGAGTTCCCGTGAACAAAAGTTTTTGATGCTAAAAATATAGGTTAACTGGAAAGGGTAACCGTTTTTGTCCGACATGAAATTTCCAAAGTTTTACTTTGAACGTGTAGATAAAGCATAAAATTTGTATACAGATTGGTTTTATTGTAAGAAACGGACAGTTTTTAGGATTTTCGATGGTTTGATTGTTTTCACTTCCAAATTTTTATTTTTACTAATTTTCGAAGAAAAGTAGTATAAAACTCGTTTCGGCGAAAATTCATATTTCTTTATATATATATATATATATATATATATATATATATATATATATATATATATATATATATATATATATATATATATATATATATATATATATATATACTGATGTGGCCAAATTATTATCACCTTCTGAAAATCTTAAGTTTTTTGTCCTAAATTACACCTTTTACAAATAAAAACTAAAACTTATTGTAATTAACATATTTATTAGTATTTAGTGAACATTCCTTTCGCATCTTTTAAACGCTGTATTCTACGAGGCATTCCACTTATCGTATTTTTGGCTTTTTCGATTAAATCCGTATCATTTTGCCAGACTTGCTTCATTGCTGCAAACAAGTCTGATTTTGTCCGGGGGCAGTTTTCTGCCACTTTTTGTTTAAAAATAGCCCAGATATTTTCGATCGGACTCATATCTGGACTATTTGCTGGCCAATCAAGGATTTGGATACCTTGTGTTCTTAGAAATTCAATGATTTTCTTCGCCGTATGGCATGGAGCCTTGTCGTGCATGAAAATCGCTTCTCCATTAAATTTTTCGTTGAGAGTCGGTACCAATTGTGTCTGTAGAACAGTTAAATATTGATTGGCATTCATTGTTCCCTCGACTACGTAAAGTGGGAAGAGTCCTTTCGATGAAATTGCCGACCAAATCATGACCCTGACTGGTTGTTTGACTCGTTGCTGAACACATGAAGCTGAATATTCCTCTCCTTTGTATCTGCGGACAGTCCTGACCATTGGTAGTGTTAAACTCATCATCGTTTCATCGCTGAATATAACCTGATCAGAAAATAAAAAAAGGATAAAGTCAAAAGACGAACTTTTTGACAAGTGTCATTTGTGTCATTTCAAGTGTGACAAGGTAATATTTAAAAAAGAGATATTATTAGTTTATACCTTTTCCCAATCGACTGCAGACCATGATAAATGTTCATTCGCCCACGTTTTCCTTTGTAGTATCATCCTAGCATTTAGTTTTTGCTTTTGACGAGGACGTCTTGCACAGAGCCCAGATTGGAAAAGTCGACGCCTAACTGTTCTCTCCGATATTTCCACACCAACGTCGCCTAGAGTACCTCTTAGGGACTTGCTGGATAGCGTTCGGTCTTCTTTCGCTTTTCGCAATAAATATCTGTCTTGACTGGTTGTTGTTTTAGGCTTGCGACCGCATTTCCCCTTTCTTTTTGGACTTCCTGACGGCCGGACAACTCTACTTTTCGCAAATTTGCTAACAAATGACCTACTTACTCCCACTTTTTGAGCTATTTGCGCATGAGTATAGTGTCCTACTTCAAAATACGTAGAAATTTTAGCTTTCACCACTGAACTGATATCTTTTGCTTTACCCATATTGAAAAATCACTACTTTTACAAAAGCCACTTTTACGTTCTCCTTCAAAAGTCAAAAAGGAGACTGAAATTTTTCGGT
>CANBKX010000486.1:0-17833 GCA_947369275.1 Nemotelus nigrinus
CCCCTCCTTCCTGCAGTTCCAGCACTGAATTCTACTCGATTCTGCTAGTGCTGAAACTCGTTTCTCGCCTCCAGAGCTAACATATGCTAGGTCTGGCTCGAGACAACGCCTTGACCGTGTGTTGGGAGGCACGAATGCCGCCACCGATGCCCTAGTGGCATCCAGGGTCCGGCCCATCTTCACCAACTCCGCAATGGAAGTCACTGGCGTCAAGCTCAGTTGCTGTTGATAAAACGGAGTTATGTTCCTCCGCAACAGACGCAGTTTTTCCTCCTCCGAACAGTTGGTTTCTAAACGGCTGAAGAGGCGTTCCATGACAGCTATATAGACCCCTATCGACTCGCTTTCGCCCTGAGTTCGCCGCCGAATTTCTTCCCATAGCCGGTCCTCATAATCGGATGGGAAGAACTCCGCTCTCAGCTCCTTCACCAACTCGTCCCAGCAACTGACCAGGTCCCGGTTGGCTCGGAACCAAATTAGCGCTCGCGAGTCGAAGATATCTACCGCTGTTCTAAACAGTTGAGCTTTAGTGAGTCCCCTTGCCATTCGCAACTCTTCTACGCGCTCTAGGAAAGCATTTACCGATCCTGAAGAGTCACCACTAAATTTCAATCCCCATTTGGCTACCTCTGCCGGACTTCCAGATTTGGGGGATGGTGGCGTGGCTGCATCCTGAATTGCGTCAGACTGCTCCTCCTCATCCTCACTGGGCTCCTCGACTTTTCCCACTAGAGCACCCATTGCTAATATAAATCTGTTACGCAAAGCCTTCGCTCCTTCCTTCTGTTCCTTCGATACCGCCTGTAAATTCCCTAAACGTCGAAAGCCAAACTCTATCCTGACTTTTGCCTTCAAAAATTAAAACGACGCTTTGCCGCCCGTCACCCGCTCTACGAGTTCCTCAGATTCTGTTGCTTTTGCCTCAAGCTCCCTGTAGTCCGTCTCAAAGTCATATGGATAATCGGTCTCGACAAAGGAAGTATCCATAGCTGATTCCGCCTTGAGCGTCGCCCTCAGCGTCTTCCGCATGTTATCTACGGTATCTACCGGAAACCCTCTGATTGCAAGCTCGTAGACGAGCTCGTCTTTGGACAGCCGATCTACTAAAATTTTCATTATGACCTGCACTGACCTGTAGGTCTACACTAAAGCTAAAATAAAAATTGCCTAAGGACAAGCTATGAAACGCAATTTTCTAGGCCTTCAACTCGAGGATGCTCCCACGGGGGTTAAACGGCCAAATAACCAAAGAAAGCCGCACTAAATCACCAGAAGTGCCCAGTCACAAAGTGCTTCAACCCCGACGAGTCCTACTAGCACACTACCACCCTTGAAAAACCGGATAAATGTCCTCAGCCTCTACACCAACCAATTCCCGTAGCTACACTCACTCACTCCAATCTTTATCTATCTTAATAGAGATATTGATGAGGCTCTATCACACACGCTAAATTCGAACTATTCCTTTATATTTCTTCACTCACATTCGCTCCAATTCAAATTTATTCTTGACTACAAATACCACATTCACTTTTCCCGGAACTCAATTCTGTATGGAGATAAAACTAATTTTTCCGCACGGTATTCAATAAAATTCCACCTTACGCCACGGTATTCAATTTCAAACGCAGTTTTCAAAAGATATCTTGCGAAACATATGTTTTTCCGTTGAAAGATATCAGATCCCCGATTCAATTTCCCTGCTCCTACTGGTATTCCCGAAATTCGGGACTGGATCTATTTAATCTTTCCCTATTAAACAGGAACACCTGAACAGTATCAACTCGGATAACCTCAGCCACTGATAACCTAAACCGCGATCAGTGAGCTGAAACAAAACCTGTCGGACTCTCAAACTCCTGCTCCAGAAATTCGGTACGCTAACACACTCACACAAATTTTCTTATTTATCATGCACTTCCACACATTGTAACACCAGAATTCAAATCATTTTGTGGGAATTCTATCCATTTAATATTTGTTTTTTTTTTCCTAAGAATTCCACTTATATATGGAAATCTATATCAAATATTGGTCAAATCAAATCGGAAAATTTAAATTTAGCTATCGAAATAAACTTCCTTTTCTATTCAAGACAAACTTACTTTCAGTCCCTCGAGTGCGGGACAAAGAAACTCGAAAATTTTCCCGTGTACCGTTACGACCGTTGGCCCCACGTTGGGCGCCAATTTATTACCGTTACACGTATAACACAACTCAAACCCTTTTCTCCCCGACTGGGATAGAAGGGGCGGTAGTTTCGGGGCGGCTTCTGCTCGCGAAGAAGATTGCCGTGGGTGGGCGCCACTCGCTTCAATTTGGCCGAAACTACCGATTTACCGTCGCACTGAAGCGAGAAGTTGTGACGGCACGCGCTACGATGCGGAAAATAAGGATCACGAAAAGAAAAACCACGAAATAGTTCAATTTCCGCCGTCTGAGTTAATCCACGCCACGACATTAAAAACCGGTCACTTGGCAATCTGACATAATTTCACACTTTATTGATTATATTGCATCTTAGCCACTAAAACATTTACGGTAATTTTCGACCTACTTATCACTCCTAAATTTCAATTTTTCAAACTATTCAAAATTCCAATTTCTAACTATCGATTATGATATCTGATCGAACAAAGAAAACTATCTACTAAAACAAAATAGTGTGCACACTACCTGAATAAATTCCTACGATGCTCACTACTGCCTTGCATAGTACTAGTGAGCCATTATGACGACGGCCTTGTTTACTTAACCCTATCTGTTATTCTGTAACTAACCTAGGTTAACTCAGACGCGGATCCATCGAATGAATATCTCTGCTCGTAAATCTCCATCGCCCTCCTTTTCAGGATGGCGGTGGAGATTTTCTTTTTTTTTTTTTTTTTTAAATACAAAAGCGCGCGATTTATAACGCCGTGACAATATATATATATATATATATATATATATATATATATATATATATATATATATATATATATATATATATATATATATATATATATATAGATATATATATATATATATATATATATATATATATATATATATATATATATAAATTTATATATATATATATATATATATATATATATATATATATATATATATATATATATATATATATATATATATCATCAAAATATTTCAGTGAAAAAATCTCAGCAATGCGCCATCCGATTGAACTGAAATTTTCAGGACACATTGATGTATATGCAGAATAGTGCCAAATCTCTCAAAAAGTGAATAACTTTTAACCCTTTGGCGCCGGCGGCCATTTTAGTGATATTTTTAATATACCTATTATTCCGTACACAAATAATTTGTGCAAAAATAAAGTTGACGAAATAAATTTCGAACGTGTTTTACATGTGAATTGGATAATGTTTTGGAATTTTTTAACCCCATGTGTGCGCTGGGTGCCTAAAAAGAGAACGAGAAAATTCGAAAATTTTTAAATTGCGATAACTTTTGACAGAGCTATTCAATCATTACAAACTTTTTAGAACATATTGATATTATTTAGTTGTAGATTTGGGTAGGTTTTAATGAGCGTGCTGGCAACTCTGTAGCTAGGGCAGGCACTGAAAGTGAAAACCACCAAATCATCGTTTCTCTTGAAAAAATGCCGTTTCTTCAAAAAAAGCCACTCATATGTAAATCTTGTGATTTATTTACATAGACAACAAATAAAATTTTATACGGTATAACGGGCACGCTTGGTAACCCTTGCCTAATTTACCTATATTTTTTGCATCAAAAACTTCTAATCACGCAAACTCACGATCCGATAGGATCCGATAGGTCTGATAGAAGTGATTTTGAAATGCGGGCGATTCTGTGCCAGTGGTGCCATCTTGAAAAATCACTAAAAAAGATAACTGCTTTTAGCCCTATAAATTCTGATTGAATCGTTCGACTTTAACGAAATTCACACAGTAGCTGAACCTTACTCCAAATACGTTTGGTAGAATTCTGGTCGAAAAATTCGGTTTCGGCTGCCAGCTATGATAATTTTTTGGTCTTAAATTTGAAAAAATCAAAATTTGGAAGTGAAAACATTCAAACCATCGAATATCCTAAAAATGTCCGTTTCTTACAATAAAACCAATCTGTATACAAATCTTATGCTTTATCTACACGCTCAAAGTAAAACTTTGGAAATTTCATGTCGGACAAGAACGGTAACCCTATTCCAAAGTAAAGCAATCCCACGACAACCCTTGTATGGGTCTATTCCAGTTAACCTATATTTTTAGCATCAAAAACTTCTGTTCACGGGAGCTCACGAATCAATAATCAGATACAATTGAAATTTACAAAATGCATTGGACTTAAGTAGGACCAGGTTTGATAGAAGCGATTTTGAATTGTAGGAAACTCTGTGCCAGTGGTGCCATCTTGAAAAATTACAAAGAAAAAAACTGCTTTTTGCCCTATGAAATGTGAATTAGTTTCCAGATTTTCATGAAATTGACACAGTAGCTGAACCTTACTCTAAACTCTGTTTGATAGAAATTTGGTTGAAAAATTCGATTAGTGCTGCCAGCTTTGGTAATTTTTGTATCTTTGGTTTTGAAAATTCACTCAGAAAAATAAAACTTTTTTCCCTATAACTTCCAGTGCAGTCATGGAATCAATACGAATTTCATACAATTAATGAAACTTATTATAAACATTATTCAGGCCAAATTTGGTTGAAAAGCCACGATAGGATTGGCAGGTATTGTTGGATTTGTGTTTGTTTGCAATATTTTTATTAAACGGTTTTACCGTAGAATATTCAATTGGTAATGATATTGTAGTGACAATAAACAGCAAATATTAAGCTTTCGATTATTTGAAAAAACTCGCTGCAGGTAACCCTAAATTTCTTTATACTCCTATAACTTCGAATGTAATATAACAACGTGAAGTAGATGTGATATATTCTTGGCTTTGATACTGGCAGAAGGTTGCCAGCACGAGTCGGTTGTGCTACTTTTGTATCAATAAATGCGCACAGTTAGTATTCATGCCGGAAACATTTACAATGAAAATCAATAACCGATGTTTCAATTCCCAAAGTTCTGCAAATTTTTCGGATCGCAGCCCCAAACACCAACTTCAGTTACAGTGCTGCAGGCACTGAGCATTTTCTTCATTGATGTTATATGAGATGCTGCTTTCAAAATTTTGTGAAACAAGCAACTGATAACGAATATAATTAACCCGTGTTTCGCTCTCATAAACGTTGAAATTCATGCCAGTGGTAATATCTGAAACCTTCTACCATATGAGTTATAATGCATTCTTGAGACCAAAGTAAAACGTGGTATTTGAAACAGTTTGGCCGTAATAAGCAGCTCATGTGGTGGAATATGCACTCAAAACCTGCACGATTCTTCTACTGTTCTAGCAGTTCAGGTGCGCTAGAGTTTTTGTAAATAATTCGCGAATCAAAACGCATAATTTGGTTTAAAGTGTACGCGAGTGATAACGAGATGTGTCGTGTGCGGTTTCGACAAGTGGCGGGAGATTTCGGACCGAAATTGGTCATTAATCTGGTAAGTAAAAGAATCGATGTGGATTTTTTACCGAGACATATAGTTTTGTTGATCCATTCTGTGAATGGACTCGGATTTATTTGGCTATTTTCAGAAGATATATAACCAAGCTGAACCGCATAATGCTTGGTTGAAATATTTTTTGAATACAAATAGTGCTTCACTTTGTTTCTGGTGTTTTTCTCGCATGAGTGTCGAGTGTCGGTTTCGGGGTACGCGCATCAAAATGATCGAAAACCAAAGTGTTCAGATTGTTAATTAGCAAAATGTGTGTTACATTACGCTGAAATCGCTTTGATGAATGTTTTGTGTTGTATCTTAACATAAGTCATTCATATTTTCATTGAAATCTAAACCGCTAAAGTGACTCGGTTGCATGTATCAAGTCAATTTCATGCGCGTATTTTGGGTTATATCTCGGAAGGACTCGTACTTAAAGTAATGAAGTGTTTGTTGTATTGTGGAATAAACTAGTGTCTAGCATTGTGTCCGGTTAAAAGCATTCAATCGTAGATATTTCATTGAAAACATTTACAAAATGTTTAGAAATTTCCAGTCAAATGTCATTCCAGTGGCTTCCGAAAATGGGAGCATCTTTCAATGTATGTTCGAATATCGAATTCCATTGTTTTAATTATTAATAATTATTTTCAATTTTAGTTTTCCGAAATTGTGATCGAACAGGTCTTAAACCCAAGTTGAAGCCGAATTCAATTCGGAATATTTCTGAGATGGTATGTATTTCATTCTTCATATATGAACATTTTTCTGAAACTGAAAAATACTTTTTCAGGGTTCAACTGTGGTGATGGAAGCAAACGTTCAGTTCAGGATGAAAACATTGTAAGTTTCACATTTATATATATTTATATTATATTTATATATATTTATTTATTTATATAGCTTCATGCAGTTTTTCTTCCCAAAAATCAAACAATTATGTTTATAGTAAAATAAATATATTCTAGTCACTACCTTTCAACTATCATGTTCAAATACACTTGATTCATATTTAATCTTCAACTCCCCAGTGTTTCGAAATATTTAAAACTGTTATATTGGTTCACACATTTTTCAAATACTTGGGAGTTAGAAAGTTAATATGAATTAAGTGTGTTTGAACATGATAGTTCAAAGGTAGTGACTGTAATATATTTATTTAACTATAAACCTAATTGCTTGATTTTTTGGAAAAAACAGCATGAAGCCATATAAACAAATATAAATTTTTATGTATATTTTTAACTTTTTACTTCATACAAATTTCCATTGCTTTTCAAGTAGATTTAATTTAGACATGAGCCTATTTCACAAAAATTTCTATTTTCAGATTAAAATGACGAAGATACAATTGCTTTCTATTAGAAGCGTAGCTCTACTTTTAATTCTATCGTTAGTAACATTATTCCAAACATCTCATGGAGCAGTGGTTGTGTCAGTGGATTTTGGTAGTGAATGGATTAAAGTTGGCGTTGTTTCGCCCAGGGTTCCAATGGAAATCGCTTTGAATAAACAATCTAAAAGGAAAATACCAAGCATTATTGCCTTGCGCGATAAAGTACGAGCATTCGGTGAAGATGATGCTAGGTGTCCGTTTCATAGCGAATGCGTGTTTTGGGAAAGACTGTTGATAATCCTATTGTTGATTTGTATAGATTTATAGATATATATATATATACATATATATATATATATATATATATATATATTATATATATATATATATATATATATATAGGGTAACATGGTCCCATACCGACCGGTGGTCCCATCCCGACCTCCACCTGTTTCTCAGTAATCGTACTTTCCATTTAAATGTCGGTATATGTATTTGAAAGCTCCTTCAATACCGACAATTTGGAGATATGACGCAGCTTTCTGACACATTTCATTTTGTGGTTATGTGACGTGTTGTGTTTTGGCGAGTGTAGAATTTAATTTGGCAGTGGACACAAAACTTTGACTTTGAGTGCTTTATTGTCTCTTGGAAAATCGGAAGGTAAGTTTTTTATATTCCTTATGGACTAGACTTTTAGAGGTGCTATAACATTTTGATCGCTTTTATTGTTATAAGAGAATAACAAGTCATTGTTTGTAAAATGTCATGGTGGTCCGAAACCGACCGCTTTGAGGTGGTCCGATACCGACCCCCCGTATTTTTACGCATAAAAATTTTTTTACTGTGTTTTTTGTGGTCAAACTTTGGTTCAATGTATTGAAATAGTAAACCCCCCCCCCCCCCCCCCCCTATTTTGTTTTCCTAGAAATGGGACGATCCTTCAAGCGGAAAACGGAAAAACGAGATCCGGCAATTCTGCGGCGCGCAGTTGCCGCAATGGCATTAGGAACTTCGCTACGTGCAGTTGCGCGTGAATTTGGAATTCCTCGGTCCACATTACTACTGCATCGAAAAAAAAACGTGATTACTCCCGAAGAAGGCACCGCAAGACCGACGGAAGTAAATGTCGAAGATTTGAAGATAGCGGAGAAAGGCTTTAAAACGGTAATTTTTTTTTAAATAAGTAGGTATAATAATTAAACTGGAGTAGAATTGTAATTAAAGCATAACGAAATTAGAATTTGACTGAAAAATTGTACTTTAAGACGACACGGAAGCTACTGTATATATTAGAATGGAAACTGAATGAGAGGAAAAAAGACGAAAAGAGAATGCCTTCCGAGTCGTCTTAAAGGCCCGTGCTCAAGATTTACCGTTGGCGGAGGGGATTTAAATTTCAAAAATATATTAAATCTAATTTCTGAAATAAAAGTCGTCAAACTTTTTAATTTTAAAAAAAAAGGTCATCCAACTTTCCAATTCCGTTTATAAGGGAAAAAAAGTCGTCAAATAAAATTGAACGATGAGATTGAGAATTATTAGCGTTATGAGTGGGAAAAATTTTTTTCAATACCTACATGATTATCAGTCCGAAGTTCTATAAAAAAATGTCAAATTGTGTTGTAATGGGGAGGGAAGGAGGTTAAACCCCCAACCCCCCGCCCTTGCGGACGGGCCAGGTACTTTTCATTACAATATATTGTGATCGTTGTTCAGTCTAAAAAATTATATTTCTTGGTCAAAATTTTATTTATATTTCACATTATTTGTTATAGGAATGACAAAAATATTATTATTTGCTATAAAAGTAGGTATATCACATAAATAAAAATGAGACGACTAATTTCTGGCTGTACTATCGGTTATGCAATCTTTAAAAACTTTTTTTTTTTAATCTCGTGTATGCTTTACTCTAATATTTTCATATTTTTTGGTTTTATAGATACTCAGCGAACAGCAAGAAAAGTGTCTGGAGCAGCATCTTCTTTATTTGTCTGCTATTTATTTTGGACTGAATTCAGTAGACGCACGATCATTGGCCTACCAGTACGCACTAACTTTGAAAGTTTCCTTTCCATCTTCGTGGGCTCGGGACGAAATGGCCGGATTAGAATGGTTTCGGGGTTTTATGTCTCGACACCCTCAATTATCTCTGAGGAAGCCTGAAGCGACCACCTTGGCCAGAGCCAGCGCCTTTAACTCAACGAACGTTGCTGCTTTTTTCAAAAATTACTTAGAAGTAATGGACGTCGTCAAAGTTGGACCAAACGATATTTGGAACGTCGACGAAACCGGAGTGTCCACAGTGCACAAAGCAGTCCGCGTAATCTCACGTCGTGGTCAAAAACGAGTTGGTCATATTACTTCAGGTGAGCGTGGAAACTTGGTGACACTCGTCCAAGCCGTGTCTGCGACTGGAATGCGCGCAACACCCTTTTTCGTCTTTCCACGTGCCCGGTTCCGACCGCATTTTTTAAATGGTGGGCCTGTAGGTGCAAAAGGAGGAGCGAATCCCAGCGGGTGGATAACCGCAGAATTGTTCGTCGAATTTTTGAAAATGTTTCAGTCCTTCACTCGCTGCACCGTTGATCATCCGGTTGTCCTTCTCTTGGATAATCACGAATCGCATTGTTCTTTGGCAGCATTGCAATTTTGACGCGACAATGGAATTCATGTTATTTCGTTTCCACCTCACTGTTCCCATCGCCTTCAGCCACTTGACGTAGGAGTGTTTAAGCCTTTTAAAACTGCCATCAACAAGCAATTCGAGACATTTATGCGCATGCATCCAGGGCGCAATGTTCAAGTTTTCGATATCCCGGAGATGGTGTCGCGTGCGTTGGAGATTGGTGTCAACGAGTGCAATATAAAATCTGGATTTCGATCGACAGGAATTTGGCCAATCAATCCAGAAATTTTTCAAGAAGTGGATTTCCTGCCAAGCACGACAACGGATAGAGCAGATCCAAATGACACCCCAAATGCACTGGATGTTGAGAAAGAAATAGAAAACGATGGGGAAAATCAACAAGAAATCTCGTTGGAGACATTAACACCGCGCGAATCAACGTCTTCTTTGAACTCTACTTTACAGTCTCTCGCACCCGTCCCCAAAGCTCCGCCGCGAAGTCAAAAAAGGAAAGGTCGTCCACCCGGTCGGACTTCAATTTTGACTTCTGACCTTGAAATCAACCGAGCCATCAAAAAAGAAAATGCAAAAGAAAAAAAAATTAGAAAGGAAGAAGAAAAAAAGGAACGAAAAAAGAAAAATCAAAAAAAGGAGCAGAAAGGAAAAGAAGAAAAGAAAAAACAGCGAGGGAAAAAATTGCAAAAAAAACAAGAAGAAAAAAACAGTGACTTTCAATCGCGAAAAACATCTCGTGTACTGAGAACTCAGAATTACAATGAAGCACATGATGTTTCAGACAGTGACTAAAAGTTTGAATTAATGTAAAAATTATATTGTATTTCATGAATAAAGTCTTTAAATATTTGTGAATAAAATCCAAAATTTTCGAAAATTCTACTATTTTTCGGTATATTGTATTCTACAAACCAAGTCTCTAAATATTTGTTATTTAATCCAAAATTTTTCCGAACTCCATTATTTTGATACTTAGTTACACAAAAAATTCCAGTTTTGCCTTTTCCCTTGATTTGCAGCAAAAAATATGGGGGGTCGGGTTCGGACCACGGGGAGGTCGGTTTGGGACCACCCATTTTGAGAACGGCAAATATGCATACTTTCACTTTGACCTCGTTACCTCAAACATAAAGTACATAAGAACCTTGTCAAGCTGCTTAGAACTTAGAATAATGTTCCCACCAATAAATAAAAACGTGGTTTGTGAAAAAAATCAAGTTAAAGGACTTTTATTGCATCTGCCAATTAGGGGGTCGGTATGGGACCATGTTACCCTATATATATATATATATATATATATATTTATATATATATATATATATATATATATATATATATATATATATATATATATATATATATATATATATATATATATATATATTTATATATATATATATAGATATATATATATATATATATATATATATATATATATATATATATATATATATATATATAGAGATGGGACTGCTCCTGCGATCACTGCTACTAATCGCACTGCTCTTTGAAAAGAGCAGTGAGCAGTGCGATTGCTCTCTGCTCATGCTGTTCAATTGCTCACTGCTCTTTTGCAGAGCAGATAGTTTTATGAGGAGCAGTGAGCAGTGCGATTGCTCTCTGCTCATGCTGTTCAATTGCTCACTGCTCTTTTGCAGAGCAGATAGTTTTATGAAGAGCAGTGAGCAGTGCGATTGCTCTCTGCTCATGCTGTTCAATTGCTCACTGCTTTTTTGCAGAGCAGATAGTTTTATGAAGAGCAGTGAGCAATTTGGTTGTGTTTTGCTAATGTTGTTCAACTGCTCATTGCTCTTTTGCAATACAGAACATTTTAAATGCTCATCTATTCAGATTCTTATCTTCCTACCATTGCGAGTATTTTCGGACTTGCAAGTATTTTATTCAATTATTCAAAAAGTTTTTAGGGCAAAAGTAGCTGAAATCGGACAAAATCGGCCAATTTTGTGTTAGAGTGGTTTGGGACATAACGGGCCAAGATTTATTGCTGTGATACAAAAATTTCGGTTTTGTAGGGGAGTAAGGGGTTTTTTGGCCATAGTTTGGCAAAAACTGCCTTTATGGCGCTTTCGATGATTGAAAGTGGTCGGGGAGTATATTAGTGATATAATATGGGCGACAAAATTTTTGATAGGGGAAATTGGGCAAAAACGTCCATATTTTCCAAAAAAAATTTGTTGGTCTAGCATGAATTTGGAGACCTTTCTGGGTTGTTTCGGTCGAAATTTCCATACAAATCTGGGGAAAAGCGGCCTAGTTTCGAAGATATGGCAAAAGTAGCTGAAATCGGACAAAATCGGCCAATTTTGAGTTAGAGTGGTTTCGGACATAACGGGCCAAGAACTATTGCTGTGATACAAAAATTTCGGTTTTGTAGGGGAGTAAGGGGTTTTTTGGCCATAGTTTGGCAAAAACTGCCTTTATGGCGCTTTCGATGATTGGAAGTGGTCGGGGAGTACATTAGTGATTTATTAAGCGCGACAAATTTTTGGTAGGGAAAATTGGGCAAAAACGTCCATATATTCCAAAAAAAAATTTTTGGTCTAGCATGGATTTGGGGACCTTTCTGAGTTGTTTCGGGCGAAATTTCCATACAAATCTGGAAAAAAGCGGCCTAGTTTCTAAGATACATCAAAATTAAATCTGCCCGAAAAACTGAAAGTAGCACTAAACATGTTGAGATCCTTTTTGGTTCGCCACTTGGCTTCTGCGGCGGTGCTCGTGACTGCACTCCAACCCTACCGGGGTTGTGACTCATGTCCAGTCTTACCGAAGAGATTGGCCCCTAGTGGGTGCATGTTTAAAACACATAATCATTTTGTTATCATTTTTCAATAAAATTTTCGACAAACTTCATGCTTCGGTGAGGCGAAGTGGAAAACCGATTGTTTTAGATTAGCCAGGAAAAATAAATCTTCGAAATTAAATTACATACTGCATAATACTGTACATACATAATAACATTTCACTGCGTTGCTTGCATCCAATGTATGACATTTTGAAAACCACAAAACTACTATACGATTTACCAAGCACTTGGCAATACCTTCTTCTGCTAGCAAGTGCCGAATTAATGCAGGCAACGTATTTTCAAACATACTACATCTGTTCTAAACATGAGCATCCATCGCCACGGAAAAATACAGTCACATTGAAAATATACAATGCGATTGCAATCTGAGGCTAGAAATTGCTGTATCAAGCACAAATCGAAGGCGATGAGAAGGTAACGAGCAAACACTGGCAATGAGCAATCAAAAGTAGCGAGCGGTTTTTCGTATGCACGAAACTGCAATCGCAATTGCGATTGAATAGCTGCTATTCTAAATTGCTCTTTGCTCAAACTGCTCTCTGCGATCACTGCTCAGTAAAAAGAGCAGTTAAGCACATCTCTATATATATATATATATATATATATATATATAGATTAGTATATATAGATTTATTTATATAGATTACACAACTACTTTAATCTTCTTCACGTTAGCCCTTATTATAAAATAATGTATTGCCAATTTTCTTTACGTCCTTTGAACATGTTAAAGCAAACTCTTTCGAACTTGCCAATAGGAAACGGTTCCCGTACTACGAAATAGTTCCCGACGAAATAAGAAAGACAGTTGTCTTTAAAAGGGGCGAGGAATTGTTTTCAGTGGAAGAACTTGTCGCCCAGTTCTTAATCAAGGCCAGAGGATTATAATCTAATGATTAAAGCTACTGACAATTTATTTTACTTATCATCTAGAAACTTAAGCTACTAACAAATTAAATGGAACTTATATGCATAGTATGTACTTTTGAATTGTCAATTCTTAACATTATTAATCTTGATAAGCAAAAACACACTACTGTCCAAAATTGCTGAAAATAAAGTTACTTAAATTCCTACAATTACTTGTTTTCTTAAATGAACATAACACTAGCATGAAACCAGGAAAACATTTAGAATTTACTTTGCTAAGTATTAACGACAGTGTTTGAAATTCTTATATTGATGCTCTTGAATAAGGATTTTATATGAAATAGTATAAACGTAGTATTAATTATACAGGCGAAGATACTACTGCTAAAACTTGGGACATAATGTAGTAAACTTATATAAAAAGAAATTCAAATGTATATTTATGTATATTTAGACATTTGCCATATTGCACGTTTGTTGTGGGAAATTCCTTCATAAAAATCGTGCAAAAGAAATTAACCAGGGTGTAAAATATTGCAAATGCATAGAATTATGGAGGAAACCCAATTACATGATGAGTTCTGCATGTTTATTCCTCATATGTGCACGCTTATCCCCAAATGTAGCAATTTCAGTTGTGTTGTGATAAATATGTAAATAAATAAATAAATAACTATGTATAAATAAATAAATAAATATGTTTAAATAAATAAATAAATATGTAAATATAATATATAAATATATAATATCTTTGGGAAAATGAAGCAAATAGTAATTGGCCAACAACTTTGATTACAAAGTGTCAGTAAAGTAAATCTCGCTTAAGTGCATTTAAAAAAGTGATGCAATTTCAGTAAACTTATAAAGAATAGGTTCATTCAAAATTCGTTAAGAACTTCCCATAAGGTATATTATAAGTAAACTATATTTTTCCATTGGTGATATTTTATCAAAAGCTGTTTGTTTTAAATCAAATGCCACGGATAAAACTTAAATATGATTTCAATAAACGTTAAAAAGAAGCAATTATAAATGCATGAAATGCACTAAAGAATAATGCTCTTAAGCGAGGTTTACTATATTATGATTTTTAGTATGCTCGTCTTCCATAAATCTCACTGTAGCCCGGTAAATGAGACTGAAATTTAAGCAGTCATATATGTATGCATATATGACTGCTTCTCTCCGCAGGGGTGACACGGAGGCCTGGGGACAGGTCTGGGCTGGTGACTGAGGTGAAGGTTCACCTGCGGGGTTCTGAATCCAACACTTCACTTTGCCCAGTTCTGGAACCTGGCGAACCGCGGTCTACAGAGTAGCGAACTGTTAGACTAGGGGAGACACCTTGGTTGCCTCGGCAGCAAGGAGCGCAGGTTCAGCGTACTGTGAAAGCCTACGGAACCCTTGGATGGTCGTGGGGGAGTCTACCTCGCGATCCGAAGAGGGGGAAGGACGGTCGGAGCAATACGTTGTTCCTATGGGGGCGGGGTGTAGCGAGAGGCAAAATGCTGGCAATTGCCTCG
Organism: Nemotelus nigrinus; assembly: GCA_947369275.1. NCBI lineage: Eukaryota > Metazoa > Arthropoda > Insecta > Diptera > Stratiomyidae > Nemotelus > Nemotelus nigrinus. Next base: position 14,756 of record CANBKX010000486.1, read on the forward strand.
GCTGTGGTCTGAGAACGCGAAACCCAAACCTTAAACATTGAATAAACAATATCTATGGATCCTACCAAAGACATAAATAACAAAATTGAACTTCCCGCCAGTACTACTGGAGGAAAGTCACCAGATAACGACCCCTTCAAAAGGAGTTCAAAGGTGACACGATCACCAACGTCGGGAAGTGAAACGGCTCAGGGTCAGACGATCGAAAGATTGCGGGCCCTGAAGCTAGATGGGGAACCCGCCGCGGGATCTACTGTGAGTCCGATGGACGTAGCGGTACCTGTCAGCAGAGCAGCTACTCAGCAGTCTGGCGGCGGGTCTGGAGATTCACTGGCCAGTACAACGGAAGCGGCGGTTGAGTTGGCTTCTAGCGAAGCTGTGACCAAGAACGGAGGCGGCAAGCTGAAAGGCTTGCAGGTCACCGGGAAGGAAGCGGCGGCTAAGCCACTCAGCAGAGCTGTAACCAAGACTGGAGGTGGTGCCTCCAAAGATCTGCAGTCTACTGTGAAGGTGGCGGCAGCTGATCCCACCAAAGGGAGGAAGCGGAATGCCCAACGCTTCAGAAGGAGAGAGGCAAAACGAGCGGCCAGCAGCACGGTGACGCTGGAATCCAGAGGGAAACCCGAGGTTGCCCAAGTGAAACCTGCTGCAGCGGCTGCAAGTAAACGCCAACGCTCAGAGGAGTTAACCTCGCCGAGAGGTAAATCGACGAAGAGGCCACGACAGGAGACGGCAGTTCGTTCCTTTAGGGACGTAGCGGCCAGTCACCTTAAGCTGGCCGTCGTTGACAAGCAGGAACCCCTGGAATGGAGACTTGAAGATGACGTGGCCAAGGTGATTCTTAAACGAATCACCGAGGAACTCCTCAGGTCTGCCATGTCAACGGAAGAAGGGTCACCTCGCTTTGAAGGCTGTAACATTGTTCGCGGCCGCATTGCGGTGACCTGTAGTGACGTCTTCTCGACGGAATGGCTTCGGTCTACCGTCCTGAAGATTTCTGCAGACCATCCAGGTTTGGAAGTAGTGGAAGAGACATCCGTGCCTAAGCTAATTACAGCAAAGGTGGCGGTGCCCCACTCGAACGCTTCGGAGGCTCTGTCTCTGTTAAAAAGACAGAACCCCGATCTGAAAGTTTCAGGCTGGAGATTATTCCAGGCTGTTAAACTAACTAACCAATCTGCGGAGCCTGACTTAACTGGTACAGCTAAGTTAGTGCTTGTGCTGGGTATCGATCGGGAGTCCGCGGATCAAGTACGGGCCAACAACGGGTTGATTCACTTCGGTCTGAAGAGGATCACCTTGAAAGTTGGAGCGGAGAAGGTGACTGAGGGAAGCCGAAGTGCGAGTGGTCCAAGCAAATCTGCACCACTGTAGAGGGGCGACGGCCAATCTGCTTCGGTTTCTCAGTCGGGGGCACGCTGACATCGCACTGATACAGGAGCCGCTTCTGTACAAGAATGTGGCTTGTGGATTCGGCACCAGCCTCAGTGTGTTCCAGCTAAAAGGAAGGGACAAGACAAGGACTTGTATTGTCGCCAAAAAAGAGGTGAAAGCAATCTTGATTCCGCAGCTTTGTGATGGGGATACAACCACAGTGTGTGTGGAGTGGGGGATCGCTGGTAGCGGCACGAAGCGGTGCCTGTTGTCGGCGGTTTATCAACCATACGACATGGATCCCATCACGCCCGGACTGAGAAGATTGGCAGTAGCGGCTATGACAACGGAGGCTGTTATCGGCTGTGACGCAAATGCTCACCACGAAGTATGGGGAAGTACCAACATAAACGAGAGAGGTAGGAGTTTGCTAGAATTTCTAACGTCAACCAACCTCAACATCCTCAACATGGGTAACAAACCTACATTTATAACTAAGAACAGGGCTGAGGTAATTGATATTACCCTGGCAACTCCAAGCATAATGAAAAGTGTCCACAGCTGGCAGGTTTATAACCTGCCATCGCTCTCGGACCACCAGTGGCTATGCTGGAATATCGCTTGTTCTGTTATTTCACCTAAAAAAGTACGGAACCCGAGAACAGCACAATGGGAAGTTTACTCAAGGAAAACAAATAGACACCTCAGAGCACTAGACGATCTGGAACTGACGAGTCCAGGACGGCTTAACGAGCAGGTGAACCGATTAACGGGAATCCTAGTGTCAGATTTCAAAGACGTGTGTCCGGAAAAGCCCGTAAGGAAGAACGCCACCTTGTGGTGGAATGGCGAACTCACAGAGGCTAGAGGTCGCACACGAAGGGCGTTTAACACCGCAAGGCGTTCCGGAAACGTGTCTGACTGGGATCGTTACAAGCAAGAGCTGTCACTTTTCAAAAAGAAGATTAGACAAGCCAAGCGCGACTCATGGAGGGAATTCTGTGAGAACATTGAAGGAGGTAATCCAGCGCCGATTGACCATATTCAAATCTGGGCCAAAAAAGTCGGTCTTAGGGCAAACCCGACAAAAACCGAACTTATGCTCTTTACAAAGAAACACAGGGTACCGGCTATTGCCACGCCTAACCTCAACCGAATAACATTGGAGCTTGCTGATAGTATTAAATATTTGGGCCTTATACTAGACAGGAAACTGAACTGGGGGGCTAACGTGAAGCACAGAATTAGTAAGGCCCGCGCAGCATTTTTCGCTTGCCGGTCTGCCTACTCCAATACCTGGGGTCTTTAACCTAGGGCGGCCTATTACATATTCACATGTGTAGTCAGGCCGATTTTTGTGTATGGAGCGGTCGTGTGGTGGAAAGCAGCGGAGAGTAAAACTAATATCAAGGAGCTAACAACACTGCGAAGATTAGTTTGCATATGTATTACGGGTGCTTTAAGAACCGCCCCAACGGCTGGGTTGGAAATGATTTTGGGACTCATGCCCCTAGATCGATTCATCTTTAGAAGCGCAAGCTTAGCGGCGATACGCGCTAAAAGTTCTGGTATGTGGAACGATTCATATCAGTGGGGCCACAGCGGTATTCTTATAGAATGCCGCAAAAGATTTGGACTCGTTGCAGAAGACACGGACCACATGAGCAAAATAATACATCTTGGCAGGAATTTCCAGGTCAAGAT
>CANBKX010000487.1:0-20009 GCA_947369275.1 Nemotelus nigrinus
ATCGTTTCTATTTCACTGCTTTCTGCTGACAAAAGACAAGGCAGTAGCTGCTTTCTGTATAAACGCTTTAAAATTTCAATGACACTTTGGTCCATAGGTTGCAATACCGATGTTACGTTAGGGGATAACAACTTTTCTGTCAACTTCCCATTTTCTCGACTTAATACCACATCGCTCTCATTTCCCACGTCCTTTTGAAATTTCTTCACCTCAGGAGTAAATGTATTTTCATACCAAGTAAGAAACATATCTGCGTTCATCCATGCTTTTTGTTGGTTAGCGTACCTAAATCAAGGGGATTTTGATATTTTTGAAAAAGCGTGGATACTTGGATTTGCCTATAAGTAAGAGTGGCAATTGATGTGTTCCTTTGGGGCCACGCTAACCATAACCGTAACTCTGTCCTTACTCACTTTGTGCCCCGGTGCTGCATTTTCACGATACGATGCCAATGATCTGCTTGGTAGAGCTTTCCAATTAAGACCTGTTTCGTCCGCATTGTTACCAAATCTTAATCGTATTCCTTTTCATCTAGAAATGCTTTTAACTCGTCTACAAATGAGTCGGCTGAGACATCATTAACCCACAGTTTTTTGCCCTGAAAATCTAATTCGCGAATTCCATGTCTAGATTTAATCTTGCTAACCATCCACAACTCGCATTGAAAGAAATATCACCACCAAGCTTTTGAGGAAAATCCAATGCTTTTTCACATCAATGAGGTCCAGATATGGGCTGCCCGCATGCTCTCTTTTATTCGAACCAAGTAAAAACTGCGTTAACCAGAATTTCATTATGAGATTTTTTCATGGCTTTACGTTGCAAGCTTCCATCTTCGTTCTCAAGCGTGCAGGTGAATTTCAATGTGGAATCAGAATTCTTTTTGATATCTGATATCGTAAAAGCTTCTACGTCATACATTTGCGCCAATCTACTGCCAGATACACCATTTTTACTAATGTTCGAACAACATTAGAATTAAAATCGATTCGGCCAAAAATTCATATTTCCCTATATATATATATATATATATATATATATATATATATATATATATATATATATATATATATATATATATATATATATATATATATATATATATATATATATATATATATATATATATATATATATATATATACATATATATATCATCAAGAAAATTCAGTGACTATTTCTCGGGAACGCGCCATCCGATTGAACTGAAACTTTTAGGATACATTGAGTGCCTAAAAAGAGAACGGAAAAATTTTAAAAATTTTAAATTGCAACAACTTTTGACACTGCTATTAAATCATTCTGAAACTTTCAGAACATATTGATATTATCAAGTTCTATGATGAGCATGTTGGCAACTCTGTAGCTAGGGCAGGCGCTGAAAATGAAATCCTTCAAATCATCGAATCTCCGGAAAAAAAAGTCGTTTCTTAGAAAAAAAACCAACCATATATAAATCTTATGCTTTGTCTACACAGCTAAAGTAAAAAATTTGAAATTTTATAACGGGCACGCCTATTAACCCTATCCCAATTAACCTATATTTATAGCATCAAAAACTTCTGTTCTCGGAAACTCACTATCCGATAATCAGAATTAGTTGAAATTTGCAGAATGTATTGGTCTAAAAAAAAAACCAGGTCTGATAGAAGTGATTTTGAAATGCGGGCAATTTTGTGCCAGTGGTACTATTTTGAAAAATCACTAAGAAAAATAACTGCTTTTGGCCCTATAAATTTTGATTCAGTCATTTGATTTTTTTTTTAAATTAACATTACTTTAAGCCACGTTTGATAGAAATTTGGTTGAAAAATTCGGTTCGAGCCGCCAGCTATGGTAATTTTGGTGTCTTGAATTTGAAGAAAATCCTGAGGAAAATAAAGCTCTTTGCCCTATAGCTTCCAGTACAGTCATTGAATCATAACGAAATTCAAATGGCAAATAAAACTTATTGTAGGCAATATTCGGTAGAAATTTAATTTCAAAATAATGATAGGGTTGCTAGCTATGTTCGTTTTTGTATTTTTGGGCATACCTTTAGTACTTTAGTAAGCGATTTTATCATAGAATTTTCAAATCGTAATGATCTTATAGTGAAAATAAACACCAAATATTAAGATCTAGAAAATTTGAAAACTTTTGCGTATGGTTACCCTAGATTTCTTTGCATCCCTATTACTTCCAATGCAGTCATTGGGTCAATACGAAATTCGCACAGCAGGTTGACTGTATCGTAAGGCAGATGCGACATATTATTTTGCTACGATGCTAGCAAAGGGCTGCCAGCACTAGGCCATTTCGTTATTTTCGTTCCAATAAATGCCTGCATTAAGTATTTTCATCGCAAATATTTGCAATGAAAATAAGTAAACTATGTTTAAATTTTCTGAGATCTGCACATTTTTCGGATGACAACCCCAAACACCTTTCTATCGCTGTAAATTTGGATGAAGTCACCGAAATTAAAATGAGCTTAAATTCAATTATTACTAAGGGTGTATTAGTTTTAAGTAGGAAAAGTAATTAGGGGTAGAATACACACTCAAAATATGTACAAACCCTCTACTGTATTTCGAACATTCGTGTTTCTAGCGGTTCTGATGCGCTAGGGTCTTAAACTCTCTATTAGCTTCACTTTGTCTTTAAGAGATAACACTACTCTTTTTCGCTTAGACATTATAGATTCCTAACGCAAAACGTAAACAAAAATAAAAGACAACTTATCAGCTGGACGCTATCAAATGTAAAATGAACTAATAACAAACACTATCGCGTAAACAAATGAGAGCGGGAGTACATACATGTCTCGTTGCTCCGTCAAATCATATCTAGATCATTAATTAGAGCCATGAAGAATAAGTCCGGATAATCGATGATCGGATAATCGAGATTCTACTGTAACTCGTTAATACTTTGGTAATTAACTGCTTGCGTCTGCTCGACTGCCCTACTAAGCGCAAAAGCAGTATCTCAATGAAAGCGAGTTTCGAGATAATTGGTTTTGTACAAGTAGTAATATTGATATACCTCTAATTTCCTTAGTAATTTAAGGTAAAACTGAAATAAGCGACGAGGAACTAGGTTCGTTTGGAGCTGGTGGAGGATTTTCCTTACTCCACTTTTCTCGGTGAGCAGTATATGAATCATGGATACATCGGGAACTTAGATTTAGAAAATTTTCTTAAGGTGTTTTCCATATGTTTAAAATAAGATACCATTAAAAGGCTTAGTTCGTTAGATGCGTATTGTTTTAAGCTTTCTAATGATATAAAAATCAGATTTTCGACTTTTTTTTAGATACCGCTTTTGCGCTTAGTAGGGCAGTCGAATACGTCCTCCACATCCTGTCTGATCTGCCCCCAGGATAAATGAACCATGTCTGCTGCATAACGAAGCTCATTTTTTATTCCTCGGCTGTTGCTTATTCCAAGGTCCTTTTTATACGTTATAAATAAAAATTGCGTTTTTTGCAATATGTGTATTATTTCGAGAACTATTTTGTTACAAGCAAAAAGAGTTTATAAAAATGCGGTTACACATTTTGCCGTCTCACAAAGGATGCTCTTGAAGTTAATCACTTCCCATCAAACTCATAGCTGTTAACGCCTGACAGTTAATTGTAGGGTTTGGCGATGTTGGTTTTCGAAGTTATCCAAGAGCACTTGGCTGTAGTAAAAAGTTTACCAAGTTTTTTTTTAATGAATATTCACGTTTATTCAATCTTCTATCAATTTAATATAATCATAATCTTATAATAGATCCAGATTAAATTAGAATTGTTTTTATACTCATTGTTTTCGAAAGTTTATGACGTTTGTCAAAGACTATATCAGAATGTTCAATAAAACTCAATGCAAATTATAATTAATCAAGCATACATGACTGAAGCACGCACAAATTTCGGGCCGATTGCGCCAAAACTTATTTTATTTTTGCAAGTCTGAGCATGCCTCCACTATTTTGTACCAACGTTCAATGAATTTTACACTCAATGCATACGTGAGCCAAGCGTATTATCAACTCATTTGAACACTAGGCGGTATACAAATACCTGCCGGTCATCAAAGAAGGTTAAGCGGCTTAATTATACGTGTACTCGATTTAATTAGTTTATGTCTGGAACAGTGTATTTTTGGCGGGTTCTGCCTGGTTGAAATGCCTGTTAGTCTACATAACGTATTCTTAAACTGCAGTCCACACCCTGCATTCAAATATAATTGCAAAATCTTTTAACACTTTCAGGTACAAAGTCAGCTTATGATTTAAACTAACCAGCCACCTGTAGACTGGCTAGAAATGCATTGACCTGAATGCAGTTAGCAGTTATACGATTTTGAATTCAAACTCATTGCATTTGACAATTCAACAGGAAAGGTCTGAGTTAAGGGGAAACTGGCAAAACTACTGCTCTAATTGACGAACTGCATTAGCGCTCGACAGAAATTATTTCACCGAAAGTTCTGACTTCGCCTGACTACCTGAAAATAGTGGATTAGTGCTGAAACCGTTTCCGGGCTTTCGATGTCTATTTCGGTTTTAAATTACTCTGTGTTCGGTAGTGAAATCTCGTCGACGGTCGTTTGTTCCATGTTTTCGTGTCAATTGTATTTTTGTGGGAAATCGTGTTCTATTGTAGCTGACAATATCTAATGCTATTCCGGAATAGTTGAAAACACATCCAGAAACATGCAAATGGTTATTATAAAATATATTTCGGTATTGTGCTTCACTCTGTTTTTCGGCTACAATAACTGTGATCAATTGCTTGCTGGACTTGACGAGGATGCGAAAATTCGACAGATTTCTGCATGCACAGCGAAATGCAGGACCGAGGGAAAAGCGAAGGTGAGTTTTGTATTTGTAGATTTTTAGCTTTTGATGTAGGTACCGATATGACGATTTTATCTATGACTTAACTTTATGTGGAAAACAAAAAGTGTAGAAATTATTTGAGCACGTAGCGTATTTAGAATTATTCATAGCGCAAATGTAAAGGTGAAATTAATATTTTTCCATAAACGCCAGTCGAAACTGATAATATATCATCTATAAACTAGTTTGTTTTCAATTAAGGCAACATGAAAACATTTTAAGCATACAGTTGGTATGTACGTATAAGCACAAACACAACAACAAAAAGATTTAATTTATTTTTCCAAAATCTCCAAAAAATTATCATTGCGTTGGTTTTATTCATAATACTTTGTGATTTCAAACTCATATGTATGTGTGCAGACATTTCGGTCTGATCTAGTGTTGCCAGGCCCAGTGTGTTAAATTTCGGAACGCAACGTAAAAATAATCGGGACTTTGGGTGTCAAATCGGGACAGCTACAATGACAAAAATAGAAACAAAAGATTTTTGTGAATCATCATTTATTTCACCATTACATAGTACAAGAAACGAAGCAAATGAACCTTAAACTAGATAAACTTTTTTAGGATATGACAAAAGTCAAACATAACTGTTTTGACTAATTAAATCGAATCGTAACCATCTTACCTAATTTATAATTTTTGGAAACATGTACAAGTATTTTTTGAAGTTATTTTTTATTCGTATTGTACTTAGCATTAGATTGCACTCCTTTCAATAGGTCTTTAGCTAATCGTCACACAATTTAGCTAATCGTCACATGGAGGACATTTAGGGATCTGCAAAGCTTTGTTGAAACTCAAACGGCAATACTGCTTCAAATTAATATATTCTTTAAATAAAAAATACTATTTAAGTTTTATTTTTTTTATATGTAATAAAATATTTAAACAATCCTTTTCTAATTAACAAACGATAATATCTCTCTATTTCGACAACAACAATTTCATTCTCCATCTCAAGAAAAAATTGACATTACATTTTTATTTTTATTTTTTCAATCATTCTTAAACTTAGCCTACTTGATGTGTGAATTTTGATGTGGTGTGTATGATGTCAAGTAGTGTGGTGAGTTGTGGAATGTAAGTGAGATAAGTGTAGGTGTTTGTGTATCCACAGGTCTTTGTTTTTTATCACATAATCATAAAATTCACTACACAAAAACTTCAAGTTGGTCTTTATTATCTCTGCTTTGACATGCTCGAGAGATAATCTGTTTCTTCTCTCAGACCAAATTATAGGTTCGTTTTTTTGCACACCCGAGCAAAACCAAATCGTTGTTGTATTCAATATACTTAACATTTGATCTGCTCAGGTGTGATCTGTACTGCAGCTGTGAGTGCATTTTTGACGTCAGAAACTTCTTCATAAAGATCGCCCATTTCAAAAATGCAGTGACATTCAGTTTTTAGATCATACTAACAATTGATGCGTAAGTTAGAGAGTCACCTCGTAAAGGAAGTGGCTTGAATAAATTCAGTTTGTTTTCATTGTTGAAATCGTATCTTGTCTATATATGTTGTACCAAGTACAATATGCTATTTTTATTGTTGAAGCTGTTTCATTTGGGAGTTTTTCGTTAAATTTTCGCACGTCAAGCCAAAAAATTAGTCATCAATGCTTTGCTTCAATTTGTTAGTTGGTCTGAAAATTATATAATAACCTTTGATTGAAACTCAATAATGCTTCGTCTTCAAGATTCAATACAGCGTCATGAAGGACTTTTAATACGCTTTGGAAGCAAGCCGGGAAAGGTTCTGTTTTGTCACTATTAAAAAGTTCCAGATTGCAGAGGGACACTCGTGTTCGCCCAGGGTTATGAAGTCATCCTTTAAAATATCAAATGATTTCATGGCACGTTCTGCAGCGGGTAGGATAGATAACCATTGCGTTACTACATGTCGCAGGGCTGGAGCAAATTCAGATTCGTGCATTTCATAAAATTACTTTAAGGCTTGTTTTCTTTTAACGTAGCATGAAAAATGGATATGCGTTTTCAGAGCAAAATTCTCCAAATTTAAATTGCTCAAACGCAAAGCAATAGAAGAGGTACGAAGAGCCATAAGTCGGCTGAAATTTAACAAAGCCCCTGGAGCCGATGGCATACCAGCTGAGCTGATTAAATATGGAGGGCCCACATTACACAAAGCAATTCATAAAATTATATTTCACGTATGGAAGCATGAAGAGGTGCCAAAAGACTGGCGCAAAGGTATAATATGCCCATACATAAGAAAGGAGATGTAACTTTGTGCAGCAACTGTAAGAGTACAACATTGTTGAGTACCTCCTATAAGATACTTTCCTTTATCCTGCAAAAACGGATAGCTCCATACATTAAAGCAATCATCGGGCAATATCAATGTAGCTTCAGCCCAGACAACAATTGCTCAGATATTTACTCTCAAGCAGGCAATGGAAAAATGTCTTGAATTCAACATTCCATTGTACCATATATTTATAGACTTTAAGGCTGCCTTTGATAGCATAGGCAGGGTAGAACTGCATAAAGCCATGAGAGAATTCGGCATCATAGGCAAATTGACACGATTGTGTTTGTTGTACAAAGTACATGGTGGCAGCATCTGCAAGAAGAACACCTAGAGCTGGTCAAACTTTCAGGGTAGTTGAGCCTGAATTTGAAGTATTGTCACACGTGAACTACTTTGGGTCAATTGTAGCAGCCGATAACAATATGGAGGAAGCAATACGCGGGCGGCTGCTCAAAGCCAACAAAGCCTACTACAGTCTGTCAAGGCTCTTCAAATCCCAAACACCAAAGCTCCTGCTGCACAAGACCATAGTCCTGTCAGTACTCACGTATGAATCTAAGACTTGGGTGCTCAGTAAAGGGCACTCTGGGCTCTGAGTCGCGTTCGAAAGGTAAGTCGTGAGGAGAATCGTTGACCCTTATGTGAAGAAGACGATATAAGCATGAATTGTACGCCATCGATCTAGAAGCAGATATAATAACTAAGAAAAAGCTCGGTAGGCTGCGGTGGACAAGATACCTAGCTTGAATGAGCGAAGAGGATCCTGTTCGGAAAACCCTTTGCGGCAGATTTTACGGCAGACGACAGCGTGGGAGACCTTGCCTGCGCTGGAGGGATGACGTTAACCAGGACGCTCGGAGTTAAAGGGTGCCCAATTGGATGACTCGCAAACGGGACCGACTCGCAATCGGGACCGATGAAAAAATTTGTTGATGGAGGCTAGGACTGGACCCCGGTTGTAGCGCCGATAATGATGATGATGGAAGCTTTTTTACACTATTGTGCAAAATATCATATAAGCAAGGCATCCCACTGGAATAATATTGTTATAATCATTGTACTCAGAATTCAGAATTTCTCCATTCTCTGCACAAAAACTGGTGAGATGCTTAGTATCAATACTACGCTCCCTCAATCGTGTTACTAAATTGTTATATATGGCAAATGCAGTTTCATTTGAGTCTCCATCAAAAATCAAGTACGCATATCTTATCAACAGTGGAAACATTTTTATGGCACCGTGAGTAGCAGCATCTGTAGTAACACTATAAAACGTACCATTTTAAAGGTCATCAATCATCTCTTGAGTAGACGCCGGACCTAAAACACTGGCTTTACTTCTTTCAAGTGTAAGATGTTGAGCATTTTTTGAATCGTAAAACAAAAGACTGCCAAGTTTAACTTCACAATCCAGAGAATTAAATGACAAACTGTGCTTAATGGAATGGTGTCGGCAGGTGTCGAGAGAAGAACGAGACTGCATGAATGAATGATATCTGTATCTCGCAAATTCAATATCTGCGAAGCTTCAAAATTTTATGCTGTCTATTTAGTTCGAGTTTGGTGAGAAAATATGAAAATAATAAAGCGAAAATATTTTTATGTGGTAGCCGCTTACAGATGAATTCGTTTTTCCTGTAAAAATTATCGATCAAGGAGGCTAGTAAGAAATCGGGACATTTGTCGTCCCGATCAAGGGTAAATCGGGACGTGTCACCAGACCCCTGAAAATCGGGACGTCCCGCGCAAATCGGGACACCTGGCAACTCTAGTCTGATCTTACATTTCAACTGTAGCAGTAACCTTCCGCCAGTAAAAATTGGCCTTGTTAATTTTTCCCGCTAATTTACGAAAAGGAGTATTAAGTTCAAGTAAATAAAATGTCTTCAAGGTAGTAATTTTTTGACTTAAGATATGAATTCACTTGTTAAATTTATTTTCATCATTTTTCAGACTGCTGATATCATATTTCCAGTTTTTTTAATCCTTTTTGCAGATAACTCCGACCTTAAATAACCAATCGGTTCCTCTTTTCGCACAATTTTATTATTTTTTCTTATCAATTCATTCCCTTCAATTGAGAATCCAAACCTGATTTTTATCGTGTGAATAATCGTAATTTACTTTCCAATTTCGTTTGATCTTAATAAAATAAATATTAGAATGAACCCAGCCAAGATTAATAAATGGCAATATGCTTTCAGTGCTACCAACTAATGCTCCATTTTATTCATTACCTATTTGTATGAAGTTTCAGAAAGAGTAGTGCAGAATAAAGTCTAAAATTTTTCTTTGATACGTTCTAAGATTCGAGGCACATTATCTATCTAAGGGTCTAATTTAGTTTAAGATCTAATCGAAATCGTCTGTATAAAACACCGATTATTTTATTTCTATAAAACAACTTTTATTCAATATTAAGACAGTGTAATTCGTAGCGCGGACAATCGTATACTGCACGTGGAACTGTTTTCCTACTATTATTTTTTAATAGGAAGTTAGTTTCAGTTCAATGGTACATTTGATTCTCTTCATACTTAAGCTTTTACACAATTTACACAACTATTTTCGTTAAGACATGACAGTTTTCCCCCCTGCAATTTTGGCTACAATTCACAAAATGATTACAAATTCATTAGCTCATCAATATGACTTCATACTGCGAAGTTCTATTAAATTCATATTTGAAAACGAATGAAAACTTAAAATTTATTGTAGTATGTTTCGAATTCATCGGTGAAACGTACTGGAGGACGACTAATTCTTCTAGGCCTTCCTAATTCCGCAGGTACATACATCAAGGACTGTATCTTGCTCTGTACGCGTATCGGATGTTGATGGCTGGACGCTGGAACTCAATGGAACTGGAGTGGCTACTGTGTTTCGATCTGTTTCAATAGATGTAGCAGCTTCTTGATCGGTCGGAATGGTTTGACGCGTAATTGACTTGACCCTAGATGAAGTATTCATGTTAATATCAGAATGATCATCTATCTCACCTTTTTCCCCTCAGACTCGTTCACCAGTTTTCGTGATTTGGTGCTAAAAAAGTGCTTTGATGCTAAAAAAGTGCTCAAGCAGGCAATGCGTGATTACTTTTCAAACATCGAGGCTTTAGTTTGTTCTAATCAATCTAAATCCTTTTGGTCCTACATCCGTTCCCTTAAATCCAGTTCTTCAGTTCCTGATTCTATGTCTCTTGGTGATGTTGCTGCTTCCACTCCCCAGGCTATTTGTGATTTGTTTGCTGCCTATTTTTCCTCCTCCTTTAAGAAAAACCCACTGAATACCTCGGTAGCTCTCAGTGTCTCCCGTACCTATCCTGATTTATCTATGTTTAGTACTAATCCTTTGGAAGTTGAAATCCTTTTGCATACCTTAAATTCCAATGCCAGTTCCGGTCCTGATGGTATTCCTAATATCCTTGTCAAATCCCTCTCATCCTCACTCTGTGTTCCTTTAGCTATTCTTTTCAACATTAGCCTTACTTCTGGTGTATTCCCTTCTTTATGGAAATCCGCCAATATTTTCCCAATTTTCAAATCTGGTGATCCTCCCGTTGTTTCCAATTATCGTCCTATATCCTTCCTCTGCTGTTTCAGTAAAATCCTTGAACGTCTTGTCTACAATAAAATTTATCCTTCTCTACAGCCCTTACTTGCTCCTGAGCAGCACGGTTTCATCAAGGGTCGCTCTACTTCAACCAACCTTATGGAGTTCACTAATTTTGTAGCCTTTGCTTTCGATTGTCAACGTCAAGTTGATGTAATTTACACTGACTTTTCGAAGGCTTTTGATTCTGTGAACCACAACCTGCTTCTCCTCAAACTTAATGGTTTCGGTGTTTTTGGTCCCCTCCTCTCCTGGTTTTCCTCTTATCTTCATAGTCGTCCCTGTAGAGTTACTTTTAATGGTTCCATTTCCTTTCCTATATTTCCCATATCCGGAGTTCCTCAAGGTTCTATCCCAGGTCCCTTACTTTTTATCTTGTTTGTCAATGATCTTCCTTCTGTTATCAATTCTCCATGTCTCTTATATGCAGATGACCTAAAACTATACAGAGCAATCAAGTCTACGGACGATTTTCATCAATTGCAAGCTGACTTGTTTGCTCTTAATCTGTGGTGTCAAGACAACTTCTTGCCACTGAACATTTTGAAATGCCTTCAGATGTCTTTCGCATATAAAAATACTCCACACGTGTTTTCTTATTCTGTGTCTGGTATTTCCCTGTCAGTTGTCCAGCATTTTAGAGACCTGGGTGTGGTATTTGACTCTAAATTAAGATTTGATCTTCATGTCATGAATATGATATATATTCTTTGTATATGTTCACCAATATTTCCTCCTGTATTCATTTATTTGTCTCCTTAGTACGCAGTATTCTAGAATAAGCGTGCCAAATCTGGTCTCCGCGCTTTCAATATTTATCTGAAGCCATAGAATCTGTTCAGCGCAGGTTCACTCGCTCGCTTCTTTCCAAATTCAATATCCCCTATTGTCCCTACTCCTCTCGGCTTTCCCTCCTTCGTATGTCCTCGTTGCAATCTCGGAGATTGTTCCACGATGAGTGTTTTCTCTTCAAACTTTGCAAAGGCATTTTTTTGTCGGATCTTAGTTCCCAGATAACCAGACGTGAATCCAGTCGTCCTAGTCGATCATCGGAGGTTTTCTCTATTCCGTTCGCACGTACGGAAGTATATTTCCATTTTCCTTTGCTGCGTCTACCTAGAACGCATAATGCCCTTAAGCTTGGTCCTCTTCTGCAATCGTTCTCACAATTCAAGCATGTATTGAAAATGTTACATTGAATTGCTATTCCTAATATAGTCCTAATTTTAGTTTTCAAATTAGTGAATTATATTTGTTATTTCTTTTTCAAATTAGTGAATTATTTTTGTTATTTCTTCTCCTTTTTTATGTTTCAATCTTTTTTTTTGCTTTCTTGACGCTGTAAGTGGAATTGTATCTGTAGCGCAAGGGATTAATAAATAAATAAATAAATTAAATTAATATGTCGTTTCCATGTTCTGCCGTCATCTAACCTAATCATATAATGTAAACGACCTACCTTTTCGATTATTTCTCCAAATATCTACTTCTCTGAGGATAAATAATTTCTAGCCGCAACTCGATCACCCACTTTAAGTTCTCTGGATATGGGTGTAATGTCTCCTACTGCGTTATTCATGGGCATCATTATATCTAAACTTGACTTAATCTGTCTACCAAACATAAGAAAGGCTGGAGACTTGCCTGTTGTTGGGTATATCGACCTCCGATACGCCATCAAAATTTTTGCTAATTCTTGGTCGATTTCATGGTTTTTTTATTTTTTATAGTTTGAACATACCTTTCTGCTTGCCCGTTTATAGCAGAATGGTATGGAGCACCTTGTTTATGAATTATCCCATTTAATTTTAAAAATTGTAGCAAATATTTCTCTGCATTTCTTTATTGTTGTTTCAGTTGTGATATTAGGTAATATGTGAACCTCTGGCCACTTACTATAAGCATCAACTAAGATAAAGAAATTATTTCCCATGAATGGACCGAAGAAATCAACGTACATCCCATCGAAAACACCTTTTGGTGTTTCCCAGCAATGTGTGAATTCAAGTTTGGTTGCCTCCGGGTGAACCAATTGACAAGTTTTGCAATTTCTTACTATATCTTCAATATCTTTTTCCATATTGCTCCACCAGCAATAACCTCGGGCTAATTGTTTCATCCAGGTCATGCCGAAATGTCCATTGTGTAGTTCCCTGAGGACTCTTTCGCGCAAAACCTTAGGAATATAGATTCTGATTCCCCGTAAAAGACAATTGCACTGCAAAGCGAACTCATTCTGGTCAATGCCAAAACGAAATTTCGGATCGCATATTCGACCATGTTTTAATGAGCGAAGCAAAATCCTTACATCTCTGTCATTTTGTGTAGCAACGCCTAGTTCCTTAGCTGTAACCGGTAAATTCTCAATAATATTACATTCAATTAAATCAATTTCTTCTATGCTTTTTCATACGTTTTTAATGGGTAACCTTGACATAGCGCCAGCATTAGTATTCTCAGAAGACTTTTTGTATCTTATCTCATAGTTAAATGATTCTAAAAATTTTGCATAATGTAGCATTCAAGTTACAGATAATGTTGGTGGCCCTTTATGAGGCGAAAATATTTGTGAAAATATTTGGTTGCAACTAGGATGAGTCTCCTAGCATATACGTACAGGTAAAAACGTTTGATGGCAAAAATGATTGCATAAGCCTCCCTATCAATTTGGCTATACCTCTGCTGAGTTGGTGAAAGAGTTTGTGAAGCGTATTGAATTGGACGTTCGGTCTCATCTGGATACAAATGGCTGAGAGCACATCCCCCTCCAACTGGAGAAGCATCTACTGCTAATATCAATGGTAATTTGGGGTCATAATGTACAAGAACGGTGTCGGACAGCATTTGTCTTTTAATTTCCTGAAATGTGTGCACCCCTTGAACTGGACCTTTTCTTTCAAAAGATTGTTCAGGGGATATATAATTGTGCTTGCATTCCCAATGAAATGGCTGTAATAATTTATTAAGCCCAGAAATGCTTGCACCTCATCTTTATTCTTTGGGCTAGGCATGTCTTGAATTGCCTCAACCTTATTTTTTAATATGTGGGTTCCATGTTGATCAATTAAATACCCGCAATAAGTAATACGATCAACCATAAATTCAGATTTTTTCGATTTATCCTCAAATTCATTGCAGATAGCCTACTTAATACCTCTTCTAATCGTCGTAAGTGCGTTTCATCGTTTGGAGCTGTAATTCTAATGTCGTCCTGAAATACTTTTACACCATCAATGCTTTTTAGCATACTCTCCATTTTCCTCTTAAACTTAGCAGCAGCACAAGAAACACCAAACATTAGTCTCTTTGGCTTGTAAAGCCCTTTGTGTTTGTTAATTGTTAAACACTCACGACTATCTGGATGTAACTCGATATGCAAATATGCTTTATGGATGTCAATCTTTGTATATATTTCACCACCTGCGAATCCATCAAACAGCTCATCGATATTGGGTAAAGGATACCCATCAACTTCAATGAATTTGTTTACAGTTATTCTATAGTCCCCACAAATTCGAACCTCTCCATTGCTCTTTGGCTAGTGTCTACCACTAGTGTCTACCTTTTCAAGAACGTCATTGGCAACTAAATCGTCGAGTTCTCTCTCCACTGCGCTCATTAATGGAAATGGTAAACGCCTTGCCCTAAAGAAAACTGGTGAGGCGTCTGATTTTACATGTATCCTAGCTTGCATGCCATTTGTCTTCCCTATCGACTTCGTAAATACAACTTCATATTTATTTAAAAGTTTTTGTAGCCTAGACTTGCAATCTACGTGGCTAACCGCAGAAATAACGCTCGCGTTTTGCCCAACAATTTTTCGAAATCAATCTGCCTTAACCATTCACGTCCAAGCAATGGGCGTCTATTTGAATTTACAATATAAAATTTAAACTGTCGCTTACCTTCATTGGTTGTAATGTGTACATGGATGCACCCGTAGCACTTTATTTCGGTTCCACAGTAGCTCTCCAGTTCCGTGTCGTTCGCGAGCACCTTTGCCATCGAAAAATACATTTGAGCGTCAGTTTTACTCATTACAATCACTGGTGCACCTGTATCAATTTCAAAATTTATATAAATTCCATTTACATTTAATTTACAACAAATATTTGATCATAATTTAGAAGAACTTGAAACAATCGTTTTACTGGCAATTTGAAGAAGTTGCTCCACTGTAATTTCTTCCTGGTTATTGTCTCCTTCTTCTAACAAATTAGTTTGATCACAGTTTCTTAACTTCGAACAAACTTTCTTTAAGTGTCCAACTCGTTTGCAAAATTAAACATTTCGTTTGTTTATGCCGACACTCTTTTGCTCTGTGAACAATTTTTTAACGGGAATTCATATGATTTCATTTCCTAAATCCGATTCTTATAATTTGTAGGCTGATACAATTTCGTTTCTTTGCATTTAATTTGATTTAAATTTAGGTTTTCTTTATATTGCTAGCTTCGTACTAATTTTTACTAATGTTCGAAGAACATTAGTATTAAAATCGATTCGGCCAAAAATTCATATTTCCATATATATATATATATACAGCTGTGTTCATGAAAATAGTAGTGCAGGACCTCACAACATTAAATATTCATGTTTCGACATACTGAACACTGCAAATTGAACAAGTGTTCATACTTTTCTTAGAACAGAATACAAAGAAGAGAATAGGGATAAGATCTCGTTAGTTTTGCATTGGTTTGGATGTGTTTTTGATGACTTTTGAGTGATGCACCGAAATTTGGCTGTTCATTAAAATAGTAGTGGCTACATGAAAGGAAAAACAAAACTGTTTAGCCTTATTCAAAATTGATTTTACAGATTCTTAATATTGGAAATAGTCTAATATTTAGTTGTATATCCGTTATTTTTAATAACGGCTTCGCACCGCCGGGGCATGGAATCGATAAGGTCCTGACAACGCTTCAAAGGAATTTGAGACCATGCTTCCTGAACCGCTTGCCAAAGTTGTGCTTTTTTTGAAGGTTTTGCGGTTGCCACAACCCGTTTTAATCTCCCCATAAGTTTTCTACCAGATTAAGATCTGGGGACTGACGTGGCCATTGCATCAAATCGATCTTCTCCGATATAAACCAATCTTTTGCGAGCCTGCTAGTATGTTTAGGATCGTTGTCCTGTTGAAATGTCCATTTTTTAGGCATTTCCGAGCTGGCATATGGTAGCATTGTGTTTTTTAGTATGTCAACATAAACCTGTTTGTCCATTATACCATTTATCATATGGATAGGACCAACGTCATTGTAAGAAAAGCAAGCCCATATCATTATACTTAGGCCACCATGTTTAACTGTTTTTTGGTGTACCTAGGATTATATTCTGTGTTTGCTGGACGTCGTACATACTGCCTAAAGCCTGTTCCACCAAATAAAACAATTTTGCTTTCATCTGTCCACAATATGTTGCGCCATTTTTTGGCGGGCCAGACTTGATGAGTTTTTGCAAAGCTAAGTTGTCCTTGCACATGCTTCCGAGGCAAAAGGGGTGCCTTTCTAGGACTTCTGGCATTTAAATTATGCTCAATTAGGCGTTGACGGACTGTAACATTACTAACCGATAGATTTAAATCATTTTTGATAACTTTAGAGGATGCTGATGGCCGAATCTTGCTAAAGCGCACAATGCGTTTATCTTCGACAGCGGTTGTTTTGCGTTTCCCACCACGATTTTCTGGGGATTTTTTATAAGTAATCGTGTTAAATATCATTGTAGATGTGCAGCAAACAATATTATCAATTTCCTAGTACGTTTGGCCTTTCGCTCTAAGGATAACTATTAAATCTCTTTTCGCAGCCGTGCAATGCTTTTCTCTGCCCAATAGAATAAAAAATAGTTACAAACCCAATGAATATCAATCATCAAACTATTCATTGCTAAATTACACTTACTATTGACGTTTTTTGTTGTACTAATCAATTATTAGAATTGTTTTTCAACCACTCACACCGAGCACTACTATTTTAATGAACAGCCAAATTTCGGTGCATCACTCAAAAGTAATCAAAAACTTACCCAAACCATGCAAAACTGACGGAATTTTATCACTATTCTCTTCTTTGCATGCTATTCTTAGAAAAATATGAACACGTGTTCAATTTGCAGTGTTCAGTTAGTCGAAACATGAATATTTAATGTTGTGAGGTGCTGCACTACTATTTTCATGAACACAACTGTATATATCATCAAAAAATTTCAGTGAGATAATCTCGAGAACGCGCCATCCGATTGAGCTGAAACTTTCAGGATACATTGGTGTATATGCAGAATAGGTCCAGGTTTCTTTAAATGTCAGTTATTGTTAACCTTTTGGCGCCGGCGGCCATTTAAGTGATATTTTTAATATACCTATTATTTCGTGCACAAATGATTTTTGCAAAAATAAAGTTAACGAAATAAATTTCTAACGTGTTTTACATATGAATCGGATAATGCTTTGGAATTCTTTAACCCTATGTGTGCGCTGGGTGCCTAAAAAGAGGACGGGAAAATTTGAAAATTTTTAAATTTCGATAACTTTTGAAAGAGCTATTCAATCATTACGAAATTTTCAGGACATATTGGTATTATTTAGTCGTAGATTTGTGTAGATTTTGATGAGCGTGCTGGCAACCCTGTAGCAAGGGCAGGTACTGAAAGTGAAAACCTCCAAATCATCGTCTCTCTTGAAAAAATGTCGTTTCTTCAAAAAAAAAGCCACTCATATGTAAATCTTGTGCTTTGTTTACATAACCAAAAAAAAAAAAAAGATATGGTATAACGGGCACGCCTGGTAACCCTTGCCCAATTTACCTATATTTTTAGCATCAAAAACTTCTGTTCACGGAAACTCACGATCCGATAAACAGAATTATTTGAAAATCACAGAATGTATTGGCCTTAAATAGGACCAGGTCTGATAGAAGTGATTTTGAAATGTGGGCGATTCTGTGCCAGTGGTGCCATCTTGAAAAACCACTAAAAAAGATAACTGTTTTTAGCCC
This sequence comes from Nemotelus nigrinus, assembly GCA_947369275.1. NCBI lineage: Eukaryota > Metazoa > Arthropoda > Insecta > Diptera > Stratiomyidae > Nemotelus > Nemotelus nigrinus. The sequence continues at coordinate 17,760 of CANBKX010000487.1, forward strand.
TATAAATTCTGATTGAATCGTTCAATTTTGACGAAACTTACACAGTAGCTGGACCTTACTTTAGGCCAAGTTTGGTAGAAATTTGGTCGAAAAATTCGGTTGGAGCTGCCAGCTATGATAATTTTTGTGTCTTCATTTTGAAAAAAAAAAAATGTGGAAGTGAAAACATTCAAACCATCGAATATTCAAAAAAATGTCCGTTTCTTACAATAAAACCAATCTGTATATAAATCTTATGTTTTATCTACACGTTCAAAATAAAACTTTGGAAATTTCATGTCGGACAAGAACGGTAACCCTCTCCCAGTTAACCTATATTTTTAGCATCAAAAACTTCTGTTCACGGAAACTCACGAACCAATAATCAGATACAGCTAAAATTTACAGAATGCATTGGACTTAAGTAAGTCCAGATTTGATAGAAGCGATTTTGAATTGTGGGCAAGTCTGTGCCAGTGGTGCCATCTTGAAAAATTACAAAGAAAAAAAACTGCTTTTTGCCCTATGAAATGTGAATAAGTTACCAGATTTTCATGAAATTGACACAGTAGCTGAATCTTACTCTAACCTCTGTTTGGTGGAAATTTGGTTGAAAAATTAGATTGGTGCTGCCAGCTATGGTAATTTTTGTGTCTTTGGTTTTGAAAATTCGCTCAGAAAAATAAAACGTTTTGCACTATAACTTCCAGTGCAGTCATGAAATCAATACAAATTTCATACAATTAATAAAACCTGTCATAAGCATTATTCAGGCCAAATTTGGTTGAAAAAGAAACGATAGGGTTGCCAGCTATTGTTGGTTTTGTGTTTAATTGCAATATCTTTATTAAGCGGTTTTATCGTAGAATTTTCAAATGGTAATGATATTGTAGTGACAATAAACAGCAAATATTAAGCTTTCGATCATTTGGAAAAACTCGCTGCAGGTAACCCTAAATTTCTTTATATTTATTTATTTATTTATTTATTTATTGTCTAAATCAACAGATACAAATCCAATTAAAGATTAGACAAAGAAAAAACTTATATATAAAAAGTAAAGAGACTATAAATTAAAACTAAACAAATTATAATGAGGCGGTGAAATTTAATCATAATTCAACACAGATATGACATTAAAAATTCAAAGAGTTACTTCATTTCATGCGATAAAACGCATCCTCTTAACATATTTTTAAAAATGCGTAACGAGGGCGGAAGAGGACCAATATTCAAAGAATTATGTTGCCTAGGCAAGCGTAAAAGAGGAGAGTAAAAATATGTATGAGTACGAGCAAATGGTACGTTGAGGATAAATGCAGACCTGGAAGAATGTACCGGGTCACGAACAGAAAACTGCGCTCCGGGGATATAAGTAATAGATCCAGTAATCATTTTATACAGGAGACATTCGTCGAAATACACTCTGCGTGAAATAAGAGTAGGGATTTCAAGGATGGAAAGACGCATACTATACTCACAGTAGGGAATACGGAACTTGAGGAATAGTGAGCGAGTAAATTTACGTTGTAAAGACTCAACAGCATCAATTAAGAAACGATAATGAGGACACCAAATTTGACAACAATATTCGAGGACACTACGCACAAAGGAAATTATATATATATACTCCTATAACTTCGAATGTAATTAAACAACGTAAAGCAGAGTTGATATATTCTTGGCTTTGATGCTGGCGAAAGGTTGCCAGCACGAGTCGGTTGTGCTACTTTTGTATCAATAAATGCTTACAGTTAGTATACATACCGGAAACATTTACAATGAAAATAAATAACCGATGTTACAATTCGCAAAGTTCTGCAAATTTTTCGGATTGCAGCCCCAAACACCAACTTCAGTTACAGTGCTGCAGGCACTGAGCATTTTCTTCATTGATGTTATATGAGATGCTGCTTTCAAAATTATGTGAAATAAGCAACTGATAACGAATATAATTAACCCGTGTTTTGCTCTCATAAACGTTGAAATTCATGCCAGTGGTAATATCTGAAACCTTCCACCGTATGAGTTATAATGCATTCTTAAGACGAAAGTAAAACGTGGCATTTGAAACAGTTTGGCCGTAATAAGCAGCACATGTAGTGGAATATGCACTCAAAACCTGCACGATTCTTCTACTGTTCTTCGAACATTAGTGTTTCTAGCGGTTCAGGTGCGCTAGAGTTTTTTCAATATTGAATTGTTAATGTTTAAGGTTAAGGTTGACCTTGCTTCCTTGAGAGTGAAGCTTAGTGATAAACTTTTTTTTTT
>CANBKX010000488.1:0-16884 GCA_947369275.1 Nemotelus nigrinus
CACAAAAAAGGAATATCATAGCAAAACCGGCACCGGTTCTTTCGTAAAAATTCTCTATTATTGCGCTTTTGCCACACAAATAATTATTAAAATGCACAACTTAAAAGGCACCTGGTAGTGGAAATTTATAAACTTTACTTGCACACACGGTAAAGAACCTAAAAGTACATCGCATATAATTCCAACGTCTTCGCTCATATTTTTTATAAGTAAGTTTAATATTCCGTTCAAAGTTTGCTTCCGCACTTGACTGGAGATCAACTATGAACTCGACCACTGTAAATTACTGTTCGATATGTTATTAGTTAAGAATGAACCCAAAATATTTTGGCCTATAATGTTCTAGATTTCATTTTATAGAAAAAATTTTTTTGAAATTAATTTCAGTAATGAAGTAAAATTTAAAAAACACGTCAAAACATAAGGAGACTCGCATGTAGTTGATATACTCTGTACCATAATAACAAAAAAAAAAATCTCTGAAAAAATCAATGCACGCAAATATTTACCTCTGATATGCTTTGCCTAAATTGAAGAGGTATTATTTGGGTTCTTTTTAGTATCTTTTTAGGTCCTTTTAGGCTCTTTTTAAGTATTTTCAGATACTTTCTAGGTACTTTTTAGGTATTTTTGAGTTTCTTTGGTCCTTTACCGTGATCGCATTTCGATATTTATTATAAGCCAAACTTTTTAATGTCCGAAAAAAATTATTAGAGGTGAATTTTTGCGTGCATTGATTTTTTAGAGAATTCCATTGGCTTGAGGTGTTAGGCTCATTCAACTCAGATATATGTACATATACGACAGAAAAAAAACTTGCGCCGCCCCAAAAAAAAATCAATAATTTGCCGCCCCCGAAATTTGCCGCCCTAGGCCCGGGCCTACCGGGCCTAGTGGCAAATCCGCCCCTGGCGACCATACAGACGAATTAGCAAAGAATTTGTTTTATTCACAAAAATAAATCTTCGCCGGTTCACTTGTCCCATGCTAACAAAGGGTTCACTTGTCCCATGCTAACAAAGCGGCGGTTAAATTCGCCAAGTTAACATTGCGGTAAAGTAACCACAGAAATAAATCCTTTCTGAATAACACATTTCATGACGATCCTGCCCCCGTCGAAGGCTATTCTACCAAAAGAAGGCGGACCTCAGCCAAGCGCAAACAAGAGGCGTTGAGGACGGCTATTCCAAAAATAACCACCAAACAAAAAAAACGCGGCGGCAGCCTGGTCTGCTTACGCAGAAAAATAGCAGCACTCAAATGCATTGCGACGGATATCGAAAATCCTCCGACATGGCAAAGACAAAATCAAATATACCGGCAGATCGAAGAAATAACAAACGAAATAAAACAGCATAAAACACAAACAACGACTCATCCGACAACAATAGACAGCCACAAACCAGACACATCTAAATCGAATACCACACGAAAAACACCCACCGACAGACAGCAGATCGGGGAATTAGCTAACGAAATACAACAGCATAAAACACAACCAACGACTCATCCGACAACAATAGACGACCACGAACCAGACACATCAAAATCGAATACGATACGAAAAACACGCACCGGCAGACAAGCTCGTTTGAGGAGAGAAATGTCATTATTAAAACGAATTGCGACAGATAAACAGAATCCCCCACCATGGGAGCTATGATCGACACCTATGATCTAGTGGTGGAGCTAAAAATTCAAATTTTAATTCGAATAAATATTATTGTTCGAAAAATTTCATATGGTCGATGATAATTTTTTATAAATGAAATGGATCTACTTACAAAAATTATAGTCGAAAAGGAATTCAAATTCGTTCGATTAATTAAACAAAATTAAAGAAAAGTAAATTCAAAATAATCCGACCGATTTGCAGTAAATCAAATATTGTAGTCACAAAAAAAATGTACATGGTCCGTGGTATGACAAACAAGTACGAATGGAAGTAAAATAGATTGTTTCTAAAAAAGTACTAGTAGCATAGTTCTTGAAAAATTTTGCCGAAAGCGTTTTTGAAAATTTAACAGATGACAAGATGAGTAATTTTGATGTTGAGCTTGCATTAGAATGCATACCAGTTTTCAATGGTAGTGCAAAACAATTAGATTCCTTTTTAACCATATTAGAATTGATCAACGAAAACCTCAATAAAGACGGGAAAGAGGATTTATTAAAGTTTACGAAAAATGTAGAATTGGGGTCTAGCGTAAAAACCCAACTTTTGAGTACAAAAATAAGCAGCTATGAAGAATTAGAAAAAGTGTTAAGAGGTAGATTCAAGAGTAGAAAAAGCCTACAACAAATCCATACACAGTTCGCTCTCTTATATCAAACTGGAACAGTTGAAAAATACGGTGAAAAAGTAGCGATACAGAAATCTAATGATTCTTATGCGCTTACTATTTTCAAAAACGGTTTAGCCGAAACACTTACCCTACAATTTTCGCGGCACAACCAAAAACATTTATAGAAGCGATTCAAATCGCAACAGACTTACAATCAAGCTATAATGCTACCAAAAATGTTATGTACATAAATAAAAGTTACAACAGTAATCAGCAATTAAAATACAGTTATAGATACAGAACAAACAATACAGAAAATTTATATAATAGACACACAAATGATAAGATTACTAATGGTTATAGAAATACGAGAAAAAACTATGAAAACAAGGATATGTTTAACAAAAATGATTATAGAAGTTATTATAATAATCTAAAAAGTGCTAACACAAATACTAGAAACCAGAGAAATAACTACTATACTATGAAAGAAACTGCACCTCAAATTTACATAGGCAACTCAATAACCCCAAAAGCGAATGTAAAACACATCGAAATATTGAACACGAATAAAGAAGAAGAAATGATCGATAATATTAAGACTGAAACTGAATCGATAAATGATTACCGATCTATTGAGGTTGAAAGTATAACAAAGGAAATATTGAAATATGAAGAAATAATCAAAGTTCCAGTACAATCACCTGAGTTCAGAGCCATTAAAAGATATGAGACGAACACGGAAAAATTATATCAATGACAAAAAAGTATTACCATGCACAAGAAAAATAGTCAAAAGCCAAAAAAATACCGAGCAGAATAAAAATAAAAGAAAATTTTAAAAAGCGCATAAACCAACCCACATCACATAACATAAAGAAGCTGATTTATATAACGACAATTGATATTAAAAGATTAAACAAATCAAAATTCGATATCAAGAATATTCGAAGAGTGATAATGAAAAATAATAAAACCACAGTTAAATGCAGTGATAATCCATCGAAATTAGTGTTGGCATTGGAGAAGCTGACATCAAAAACAACTGAGAAAAAAATAGGAAAAGTGTGCAGAAGCAAAATATATAAAATTCCCAATATATTGAATATGAAGAAATTTATAAATACGAGTATGCTCAATCAAATGTGACATTTCAAACAAATACAGAATAGAGAACCCCTGAAGATGATGATACACAACACTCCACAGAGAATAATTGAAAGTTTAATAAAATTTAACTATACCAACGAGCTACAAATTAGACTAAGAAACAGTATTAGTTCAGTCCGTGATAGAATTCAAAAAGTAAAAGATAGGAATGAAATCAAATTAGATTGCAAAATGAACTCATTGAATTTTTAAAAAAATTTTGTTAGAAACAAAAATAAAAAAAAACCCTACAGACCATATGAAATGCTAGAAAGAAAGGGTGTTAACACTCCATATTAGTAAACGGAAAATGTAAGAGATATCATAATAACTTGTTAAAACTATACACACCTCTAACTTGAAATCAATACAAAAAAAGATATACATATTTGGACATGTACATTAAGGTAAAACAATAACCAATAAATATAAGGTAAAAATATGCAAAGAAAAATGCATATAATTATTCTAGTACAAGAAAAGTATTCAAACAAAAAAAAAACAAATAAGTAAACGTATATAAAACAAATTTAAGTAAATGTAAATAACCAATAAATATAAAGAAAAATATGCAAAGATAAGTGCATATAGTCATTCTAACAAAAGAAAAGTATTCAAACCACTATATGTACTCAGTAACTTTTAAGTAATATATATATGCATGTACTCAAAATTATACTTAAGCAATCAAACAATAAACAAACAAAAAATTAATTTTTACATAATGAATTAATGTAACAATAAAATCAGAGATATTTGATAAAATTGTACGAAAAATTGTAAAAATGTAAGGATTTAAATCAAGAAATATAAAAACAAAAAAAAAACAAATTTTATTTTCAAAAAAAAAAATTTCTCCTCTAAAAAGAAGAGAGTGATGTGTACAACAGGTGACAAATATCAAACTGACAATGTCAGCCATCTGTTATACTTACCGATAGCAGCGACAACCCCTCCAAGCGGTCAAAACGAAAACCCGCATAAAAACAAATAAATAATAGGTGCGTTTTTTTGCAACCTAGCAGAGCAGGTTAACGTAGGGTTGCAAAAAAACGATCCAGAGCAGAAAATCGCACTGTTCGAAAATGTTGTTGCATTTGCTGAGATTTTGCTTAGATTGGTTGTTAAACTAGAATAATCCATAGAAAAAACCTGAATGAAATCTTATATAGATTTTAATCGAAATCAGACATGAAACTTGCATATGAAACAATCTACAATGTAATGTGCATCGAAACACTCAAAACCAGTCAGCACACTACAAAATTTGATGTAAAATAATTGAAAATGGCAGAGTGCTATGCAAATTCATTCAATTCAAACTGCCGATTTCAGCAGTGATACGAACCGTTTAGAACACTCTTACTGTTATCAGCACACTCTACATGTAAACCCATAAACTACTACTGCTTAACATTTTTTGATTCAGTGACGCCACAAGTGCAGGATTTTTGTTGTTATATTCAATATGCTTAACAAAATTTGATCTGCTCGGGTGTGCAAAAAAACGCACCTAATATTTTTGAATTTGTACCGGTCCGTACATTCGAGCATTCTACAAAATGTTTAGCTATAAATAAATGATTTAGAATGAAATAATGACAGTTTTGAATTTGTTTTATTCATAAAAATAAATCTTCGGCGGTTCACTTTTCCCATGCTAACAAAGCGGCGGCTAAATTCGCCTAGTTAATATTGCGGTAAATTAACCACAGAAATAAAACCTTTCTGAATAACACATTTCATGCATAAACCACATATTTGTTCTATTTACCAATGGAATATTTTCATCCAATAAATCTTCTGAGTCATTCCTTATAAATGTTAAATAATTTTCTCCATTTACGATCCCTATATCATACGGTCATAATAGAAAATACCCAACTATTCCACACCAAACGTTTACTTTAAACCCTCTTTGGTGTCTTTTTGTAAAATTCCATGGGGATTTGAACTAACTGATGTATACAAATTATGAATATTAAAATTACCATATCTTGTGAATGTTGCCTCGTCTGTAAATAAAATATTTTGAACAAATAATTGATTTACCTGACTATTGTGTTGTATGAAACTGCAAAAGACAAGCCTGGCGGGAGGATCTGATTCCTCTAAATGCTGGACTAATTGAAAATGGTAAGGATGTAGACCTTCCTCATGCAAAACGCTCCGGGCGTGGGATACTCCAATTCTTGCAGCTACTCTTCGTGTGCTTAACTCTGGTTCTCTCGCAAACAAATCTAAGATATTTTCATAATCTGATTGTCTAGATCTTCCTCTATCTCGAATAAGAGCCTGGAATGTACCTATCTCCCTTAAATTCTTATCAACGTTTTCCAACGTTCGCTGATTAGGTACTCTTTGATATGGAAACCTTTCCTGGTAAATTCGCCTGGCCAATGCAGCGTTTCTGCCAGCTTCACCATACACTAAATGTATGTCCATATGTTCCTCGTGAGAAAACGACATTTTTTCAAAAAAAATTATTCTAACCGCTTCTAAACACTAAGAGCTTTTTCACAAGAACACCAGAAATTTCGAGTACAAATCTGAACAAGATCACTATTTTATAATGTTCTTTCGCTATTTAACTCACTCACTCACTCACTGTGTGGTAATTGATAATCACTGAGATTTTTGCTTGCTTTTAAAGGATTATGACCATGGTTGGCTGATTTGATTGGCAATTGGGCTATCTTTTCTATCAGTTTGCGACTTTTTATTTGGGCGAGTCGCTTGCTACTTTGGGCTATATTTTACATTGGCTTCATTTCAAAAAAGAAAACAAATATCAATTCCTCAGACTAAATTGTGATCAAACTTTTGCCGATTTGCTTTTTCCCCATCAAAATTACAACTACAAATGGAACTGTTTAACTGCAATTTTTCTCAGCTTGAGGTCGAAACCGTCAAAAATAATTGTTCCTTATTTTGCCGCTTGACGTTGAAAGAATTAATCAAAAGAATGCCGTCTCATTTATTTATTTTCAGAAAAAAATACATGCTTTCACCTACAATTTTTTTTAGAAAATACTTCTCTAAAATGTTCGGAGCTACGTCTGCATTTCACTTTAAATAATGTGAAAGAGTTCGAATTTCAATTTGAAAAATTAAGATCAACATCTATGACTGACATATTTTCGAATGACACTTTCTTGCTGCAACAAATGTCAGGGCTGAAATTAGGACATCAACTTCTGAGTCTACGTACACCAAATCTTACGCCTATCATGTGAACCTGCGAGCAGAAGTTGAGAGTCAAATAACTAAAATGTTACAGGATGGCATAATACGCCCGCCCAAAAGTCCATACAATTCATCGATCTGAATTGTTTCGGAAAAACCCAACTAAGCGGGGGAGAAACAATACAGGCTCGTAGTTGATTTCAAAAGACTAAACGCGGTCACTATACTAGATACTTACCCTATTCCGGACATAACTATCACCCTTGCGAGCTTTGGCGAGTCAAAATATTTCACAACTCTAGATCTTAAGTAGAGGTTCCACCAAATACGAATGAAAGCGAGTGATGTTGCAAAGGCTGTATTTTCAACGCAAAACGGGAAATACGAGTTTACGAGACTTTCCATTAGCCTGAAGAACGCACCAGCCATATTTCAACGAATGATTGACGACGTGCTACGACCATTTATTGGAAAGATTTGCTAGGTAGACATCGACGACATCATTATCCTTGGCAAGACAGGAAGAACACCTAGCAAATGTACGAACCATTCTCAGTCAGCTAGAAAAGGCCAAGCTTCGAGGGAATCTTGATAAGTCAACTTTTCTGAAACCCAATTTCTGGGTTACATCATATCTCAGGAGGGCATACTACCTGATCCAAAAAAGATCGCGGCGATAACGAAAGTCAAACCTCCCGAAAATCTAAAGGATTTAAAATCATTCCCAGGGTTAGCATCCTAATATAGGAAAATCGTGAGAGACTTTGCGAAGGTCGCAAAGTCATTAACTCAGCTAACCAGAGGCGATAATCCGCAAGTAAAGACAAATCAGTCGAAGAAAATGGAAATCCAATTAGGAGAGCGGGAAATTGAATTCTTCCAAAATCTAAAAGAACTTCTTACCTCCTCTGAGGTTTTAGCATTTCCGGACTTCGAAAAGCCTTTTATACTAACAACCACGGAATCCGAGCGGTGCTGTCAGAAGGGGAAATAGTAATAAAAGATAGATATAGAACGTACATATCAAGATCACTAGACACAACTGCGGAAAATTATTCCACCGGAGAAAAAAAATGCTCGCTATCATCTGAGCTCTCGATAAACTACGAACATATCTCTATGGCGCTAAGAAAATAAACATCCTGACAGACTACCAGCCGATAACATTCGCACTAAGTAGCAGGAATCATAACGCCCAGCTTAAAAGATGGAAGTCACGAATTGAGGAATTCAATTACGAGCTCATTTACCAACCTAGTGAAATATGATGGGGTCGTCACGAGATAAGTTCGTTGTTGGGCCTTGGGATATTTCTCTGTTTTCTTGTATCGTCGCAGGGTCCTTACTGAAGAGGAATAAAGGTTAGACTAACCCAACAGTGGAGAGTGGATTGTACCACTATTCAACCTACCAAAGCGGCGAGGCCGCAGTTATTGATGGCACCATGTCAAAGCTAACCTTAGACATTTGCCGTGCTTGAATTATGCTCCGCAAGAATAACCTCGCTAGCAGAGACCCAATAGAATAAAAGTGTATTGCACGCTTACTCAAATGAATCTATTTTCACAATATTCTTACCACTCCTTATATACGATTTTTACAAAACATTACAAACATAACTTAACCTATTTTATGATCTAAACTCAGCATGCCCTGAAATAAATCAATAACACACAAATTTCCCATGACACAATAATCTATATGAATCACATGTGTTCAACTTTCACACGCTACACTTGACCAACATTTCTAGCGCTACTCTATCAACACGTACAAGATTTATTGCCATGTGCGCTTATTCACACTGTAACCAAAACATAACATATTTGGATCGCGTGCCACAGTGACACATAATTTATTATTGATCGCAACATGACTCTGTACTGCATTTGAATATACCATATGGCATGGATATTCACGGTCGCTACTCGGAAACCTGATATGGTTAGTTGAGCACAAGTGTATAGCATAGTACTTGACCTATATAATACGTGTGGTCTGCTATTACGTATACGATATGAATGAACTACATGGTGTTCTATTTTGACTTGTTTGTTTTGCTTTGATTTATTTCATGCACGTGATGGTATATCATTACACTTTTACCCTTTTTTTGATTAGGGTTCATTTGCAACAAAAAAAAAAATGAAGACTAATCACAACATTAGGTTCAATAATCCCAGAAAGGGTTTTTACAATAATATTCTCTTATCTTTAGTCATAACAAAATTTATCATTATTAATATACTTTAAGATATAACAAAATTTCTCTATTTGTAGGTTCAATATATTTTTTTTTATGGTTCAATATATTTTTTTTTTTATTTACAATAATGCTTACTTAGCTTAACTTAACATAATGCGTATCATTCTGAACGTTTTTATTACAAAATTTTTATATGTAGGTTCATATATATATATTTTTTTATTCAAGTACATTGTCGTTTATGTTACATGTGTGGTAAGGTTTTAATCTGTTTTTATGTACTAATTTACGGTTTCCTGCTATGTCTAAAGTGACATTACAGTGATCCATGTCCAATACTCTATATGGACCTTTATATGGCGGTTGATGTTTCTTTCTATTTTCATTTTTCAAAAGTACTAAATCTCCTATTTTAGGATTCAAAGAATGTATATTTGTTTGGTTCATTGTTCTTTTGATTTTAACTTTTTCAATCAAACTTCGTGCTCTATTGATCGACATCCTCAATCTTGCCTTTAACTCGTTGGCATAATCATCTAAATCGTAAATTACATCTTGATTATCAACTATGTCATTTGGTAAATATGGAAGTTTACCGAAAATCAATTCAAATGGAGTGTAGTTTGTATCTACATTTGGGGTTGTATTATACGCAAATGTGTAATATGGAACCCATTTGTCCCATTGTTGGTCATCAGCAAACGAATACATATACTCGTTTAGTACCCGATGATTCCTTTCTACTACTCCTAAAGTTTGGTGGTGATATGGTGTTGAAAATATTTGTTTTATCTTTAGCAAATCACAGATGTTGTTCATAAGCTTATTTGTAAATTCAGTACCTAAATCAGACTTGAGTACTTTGAAATGTCCATATTTTAATATAAACTCATTAACTATTCCTACAGCTATGGTTTGTGCTTCCTTATTTTCTATTGGGAACGCTACTACAAATTTAGTTAGTTCACATTGTAAGGTTAATATGTATCTATAGTTATTAGATATTCTTAGTGGACCTACGGTATCTATTTGTATTGTTTCAAAACTCGTTGTTGGTGTGTCGGTTTTCATCATTTCTTCTTTTGTGTGTCTCACCTGTTTGTTTATTTGACAAGGTGTGCAATTCTTTATGTGGGATTTAACCATACCGTTCATGTTCTTCCAGCAATATCTTTGTTTTAGCTTTAACAAAGTTTTGCGAATTCCTAAATGTCCTCCGTGCGGTGAATTGTGATATTCTTCTATTAATTTCACCTGTTCATCTTTATTTGTTATCTTAGCGGGCGGCTTGTATATCATTATTCTTAGCTTCATATGCGCATTATCAAACTCCCAGCAGTTTCTCGAAACGTTTCTGATCACCTCTCTGTTGTTTTCCTGCATATACCTTGTAGTTTTTTAGTGGTTCAACCTCTATGTTGAAGTTGTTTATGACTACATCTCTATCAGTTGTGTTCAGAACCTTTACGTGTCGAACGCCTTTGGCTGGTATAATAGTATTTCCGATGAAAACACCTTTCTCAATTTCTGCGTTCAGCACAATGCTATCCTCATCGATGCTTACATTTACCGGAACTATTGCTTCAGTTCTCGCGGATATATTAATTCCCGAATGGTTCTGACGTTTTGTATCCATGGGTAATACAATTTCCTCATCTGACACACTAAAAGAAATGGTGAATGTTTCATAATCAATTTTACTCATGAAACTAACTAATAAATCTCTACCGATAATACCGTCTGTACTAATCGGAAAATTGTCGTCTACAATGTGAAATAGTTCTGTTATCCTTTTGTTCCCAATTAATAAATTTAATTTCGAAGTACCTAAAGACGTAGTTACTTCCTTAGTAATACCAGTTAACTTAATTTTATCCTTGCTATTCACTCTATGTTCTAACGCCTTAAATATACCTACTTTACAAATTGATACGTCTGCACCTGTATCTATTAAGAACGATAGTTGTCTATTCGCTCCATCATTATAAATTCTTACGTAATTCGTGCAGCCATCAGTTATTCTGTAAATTTTACATTCTTTACTCATGTTATTTATTCCGGGAGGTTCCTCATTTCCTCTCCGGAACCTAGGGCGTTTCCCTGGTCCGAAATTACGTGTAGACTTCTATTATTGTTATTGCGGTGATTACTATGGTTGTTGGCATATCTGTTATTCCTACGGTGATTATCTCTGTTATCATTATTATCTCTATAATGATTTGATCTGTTATCTGTTTTTCTATTAAAATTTCTATGGTTATCGTATCTTTTATTCCTAAAATCTCTTCGACTGTCTCTATCCCTATAACCATTGCTATTTCTATCATTGCCATTGTTTCTGTATCTTCGATCACGGTTATTTCTATTATTTGCAAAATTGCCGATATGCATTACGCTACTCGTAGCTTGAGATTCTAATGTCTCAATCTCTTGCGCTAATGATACTGCCTCAGCAAAAGTTTTGGGCCTAGCTGAAAATATTGTGCTTTTCAGCTGGTCATTAAGTCCACTTTTAAAAATAGTGAGTGCATAAGTATCGTTCATTTGCGCGATAACTTTCTTTTCTGGTTCTGTAGCCTGATTACCTAGCCCTTGTACCTGTAACTGATTGAGCTCATCTACCAAAGATAAAATTTTATCTTTATATGTAGTAACAGATGATCTGTTCTGACACATGTTACTGAGCATAGAATGAATCTGTGGTACTGTTTTATTATTTCTAAACCTGCTAGATAATTCATCTTTTAAAGATTCAAAAGTGCTGATTGAGGTGTTAATCAAAGATAATCTCACATTCGCGGTAAGCTTAACTTTAGTGACGAAATCTATGAGTTGGGTTTTTCCTGAAGCGGTTAATGTGGAATTTAGTAATTCTACTATTTTCAGAAAGGATTCTAATTCCTTATACTTTCCCTCGAAAGTAGGAATTATTTTTATGGCAGTCTCTAGACTAAACTCAGACATCTTGGCTTTGTCTTCTAGTACTTGTAAACTAGTCTCTAATTCTTCGGTGATGTCGCACTCTTGTTGGACGTCTTCCGCAGAATATCCTTGTTTACCAAGCTGTAGCCAGATTTCTCCCTCCAATATCGCTGATACCGCTTTGAACTTTAGTTTTATATCTAAAACCTCAGAGCTTTCGTCATTAAAATTGCTGATTGTTTTCCTAAATTTTTCTTTACGCGCCTGTAAATCGTTCAATTTTTCTTTTAAAGTTTCAAACCTATATAAATTCTTCGAACTTTTTCTTATATTTCTCAAAACCTGTTCGTTTTCCAAGATTAAACCTTCTAAAGTGTCCATACATAATTATTGTAAGACTGGAATTTTGTAAGAAAGAACCGTACATTCATAAATAAAAGTTTTTTTTTTTTTTTAAAATTCATGTATCAAGACATATATATTGTTTTAATTATTGCTATACATCTATACTTCTATTTAACCTCTTAGTTACATATTCCTTATTCTTTTTATTGTAAACATAGAATATTCCTAATATTATACAGAAAATTGCTGCTGTTGTTAAGGATTGTTGATACTCCTGTATCACCGTTACCTCCTCCGTCGAGCAATTATTTCCCATCTTCTTTAAGTTCCCGTAGTCTCTTCCGGAAATACTCTTTCTGCTGCCCAAAAGAAATTCGTACCAATCTGTGTAGTTCCGCTCGTTCACGCTTTAACTTTGTTTTCCTGCCTCCACGTGGCCGTCTTGGTTTGGGGATGGTGTCCAAGATATCTTTTTCAGCCTTCCTTTTGTTGAATTCTTCAATTCTCCTAGGTCTGGGTCCAAGTGTGTTTATTGCTGTGGGCTTGTAGTAGGATGGTGTAGTCAACACTGGCTCAGGGACGTATTCTTCCCGTTCTGACTGTCCTTCTTCTTCTATGCAGCTGCCCGAATTTCCATAGTAGAGTCCAGAGTTCCGTTCATCAGGATCGCCATGAAATATGATGGGGTCGTCACGAGATAAGTTCGTTGTTGGGCCTTGGGATATTTCTCTGTTTTCTTGTATCGTCGCAGGGTCCTTACTGAAGAGGAATAAAGGTTAGACTAACCCAACAGTGGAGAGTGGATTGTACCACTATTCAACCTACCAAAGCGGCGAGGCCGCAGTTATTGATGGCACCATGTCAAAGCTAACCTTAGACATTTGCCGTGCTTGAATTATGCTCCGCAAGAATAACCTCGCTAGCAGAGACCCAATAGAATAAAAGTGTATTGCACGCTTACTCAAATGAATCTATTTTCACAATATTCTTACCACTCCTTATATACGATTTTTACAAAACATTACAAACATAACTTAACCTATTTTATGATCTAAACTCAGCATGCCCTGAAATAAATCAATAACACACAAATTTCCCATGACACAATAATCTATATGAATCACATGTGTTCAACTTTCACACGCTACACTTGACCAACATTTCTAGCGCTACTCTATCAACACGTACAAGATTTATTGCCATGTGCGCTTATTCACACTGCAACCAAAACATAACATATTTGGATCGCGTGCCACAGTGACACATAATTTATTATTGATCGCAACATGACTCTGTACTGCATTTGAATATACCATATGGCATGGATATTCACGGTCGCTACTCGGAAACCTGATATGGTTAGTTGAGCACAAGTGTATAGCATAGTACTTGACCTATATAATACGTGTGGTCTGCTATTACGTATACGATATGAATGAACTACATGGTGTTCTATTTTGACTTGTTTGTTTTGCTTTGATTTATTTCATGCACGTGATGGTATATCATTACACTAGTAAAGCTAATGTGGTGGCCGATGCTCTTTCGAGGCTCCCACTGGAAGCAAATATTCTAACTAATAGCTCCGGAACAGTGCACAGTGCAATCTATGACAGCAGTGATCTCATACCATGTTGCGATGCACCAATAAATGTTTTCAAAAGGCAACTTATCATATCTGAGGGTATGGAACTAACGGCTCACGAGGAACTGCACCCTAAATATCATAAGTACTATATTCGTTTGTCGAAAATAGACAGGCAAAGTTTAATCCAGACGCTGAAAAATAGTTTGAATCCCAATGTTATAAACGGAATCAAAACTCCCGAAGAACATATCCAATTGCTTCAAGACGTGTACAAACATCACTTCTTAAGGTTTAAGATACGACTCACGCAAAGCATCGTCGAAGATATTGCCAGCGAGGAAAATAAGGCTCGTATTATACGGGAAGAACATACAAGAGCACACAGGAACCACAAGGAAAACCAAGTGCAGATATTGGAAAAATAATATTACTCGAAAATGAATAAACTCATTAAAAAATCACGTCCACTTGCGACATTTGCAATACATGCAAATACGACCGTCATCCACACAAGCCTGAAATTCAAGAAACGCCGATACCAGACTAAACCCACAGAAATCCTACATCTGGATCTAGTAACAATAAACGGCGAAAAATGTCTAACCTGCGTTGATAAATTCAGCAAATTCGCAAAATATTTTCACATCAACAACAAAGCTGCCCCGGATCTTCGAGAAAAATTATCAAACTCTTGCACTTCTTCACGGTTCCCAAAACCTAAGTCTCGGATAACGAAGGAAGCTTCATAAGTCCCATCATCCTTAACTACCTAGAATCATTAGGAATAAACGTTTACCTGACGCCGCCCCAGAAAGGCGAGGTTAACGGACCGATTGAACGAGTCCATTCGACTATATTGAAAATTTTCTGATGTCTTCATAAGGAACAGAAACAATATACGTTGCTGTAGACAGGTACAATAACTCTTACCATTCAGTCACCCAAACTAAGCCCTCGAATATTTTTTTTGGAAGATCGCTAAGATTCAATTTTAAAACAAAATTGAATGATAGCCTAAAACACGAAATTCGTAGGAAACATAAAAATTAAGTAAATTATCATAACTCGAAACGGAAAAACTCAAAAGCTATGAATCGGGGGAAACAGTCTACAAAAGGAATAAACAAATTCAAACCAAGGATAAACCTCTGTTGTATATATATAGATATATATATATATATATATATATATATATATATATATATATATATATATATATATATATATGTATATATATATATATATATATATATATATATATGTATATATATATATATATGTATATATATATAATATATATATATATATATATATATATATATATATATATATATATATATATATATATATATATATGTATATATATATATATATATATATATATATATATATATATATATATATATATATATATATATATATATATATATATATATATATCTATATCTATATATATATATAAATCATCATCGGGGCACTACAGCCCGAATCGAGCCTTAGCCTCCTTAATACGTCGCCTCCATTCGTCTCGGTTCAGTGACCGCGTCCTCCAGTTTGGTGCTCCCAGAAGTGACCTGCTGTCGGCATCGATCGAATCCTCCCAGCGCTTGCGTGGCTTACCGACTGGCCTGGCTCCGCTCGCTCGCCCCTTGAGAGACCGTTTGGGGATTCGATTGTCGCTCATTCGTTCGACGTGGCCAGCCCATTGTAATTTTTGTAGTCGTATGACGGTAGAGACTTCCGGCTCGTCATATAGGGTATACAGCTCGTTGTTGTATCGGATTCGCCATCCATCTTCTTCCCGTATTGGGCCGAGGATCCTTCGCAGTATCCTTCTCTCGAACGTGTTCAAGGCTTTTTCAGGACGCCTGCGTCAGCGTCCAGGTTTCGCTTCCGTAGCATAGCACAGGTCTAATAATAGTTTTATAAATCCGAAGCTTCGTATTCCTGTGTACGCATCGAGATTTCAAAGTGGGAAGCACCGAAAAGAATGTATTATTGGCTAATTGAATCCGTCGTTTGATTTCGTCAAGCTCATTCCCATCCTTCGAGAGGTTCGTCCCTAGGTACACGAAGTTGTCTACATTTTCAAGGTTATAGTCCCCTATCGTTATGTTTTGTCTTATTGGCGTCCTTTTCCGTGATTGAGTCATAACTTTTGTTTTTTGTTCGTTAATTTGCAGACCAACTTCCTTGGCGGTTTCGTCTAGAGCTACAAATGCTTCCTTGGCGTCATTGAATGAACGTGACATAATGTTGATGTCATCAGCGTAAGCTACTAGCTGTGTCGACTTAAATAATAAAGTTCCTCTCGTGTCAACGGGGATTTTTCTGATGACATATTCAAGCGCTAAGTTAAAGAGTACAGGAGCTAATCCATCTTCTTGTTTTAGCCCTGTATTCGTTGAAAACGAGTTGGTCATATTATTCTGAATCAGCACTTGCGACGTGGAGTCGGACATAGTCATTTTCACCAGGCGCACCAACTTTGCTGGGATTCCGAACTGCAGCATGATGTTATATAACGCAGTTCGGTTGATGCTGTCGTACGCTTGTTTGAAGTCGACGAATATTTGATGGACATCAATGTTGAATTCCCAGCATTTTTCCAAAATTTGTTTGACCGTAAATATTTGGTCAGTTGTCGATCTTCCACGTCTGAAACCACCTTGATATTCACCGAGAATTTTCTCAGCGTGATGGGAAATCCTTAACTCTAAAATTTTTGTCAAGAGCTTGTACGACGTACAAAGTAGTGATATGCCCCTGTAGTTTTCGCATAGCAGTTTATCTCCTTTCTTGTGAATGGGACATATAACGCTTTTTCGCCACTCATCCGGCATTGTTTCTTGTTGCCATATGTCTGTCACCAATCAATGGATAGCCCTTAAAACGGAAATCCCGCCTATCTTCAGGAGCTCCGCGGGGATCCCATCGATGCCCGGTGCTTTGTTGGGTTTCAAGCGGTCCATGGCTTGTCGGACTTCATCCAGTGTAGGAGGGTGAGATGAGGCACTGTCAGGGTATGTACCATTTAGTGACGGCGATTCGCCGGGTGCGGGGACATTTCCGTTCAGTAATTGCTGGAAATAGGACGCCCATCTTTCCTTCACCTGTTCTGAGCCACTTATGATGCTTCCATCGGCAGCCCTACATAGGCTGGTTCGTGGTTTAAAGCCTTGTTTTAAGTGCCTCACTACTTT
>CANBKX010000489.1:5000-20134 GCA_947369275.1 Nemotelus nigrinus
CAAAACGAAGTTCATGCAGTAAATGGACCTTAGTGTGAAGTAAATGTCGTAGGAATTTCGTACAAAAATCATGAAAGATCTGCCAGCTATGACCATTTTTGTAATTTTCTTTACTGAGCGATTATGTTATAAGATTTGCAATTGAGAATGATCCTGCAATGAAAACTAACAACAAATATTAACGTTTTAAAAATTTGAAAAGTTTTGAGGGTGGTTACCCTAAAATTCTTTTCACCCGTATACCTTCCAGCGCAGTAATTCAATCGAAACGAAATTTACTGGTTGGGTTTAACTTAACGTGATGCAGATTTGGTATGTATTTTGCTTTGCTGCTGACACAGGCTAACCAGCAATGTGCCGTTCCCGTTAATATTGCACCAACATATGCTTCAAATTACGTTTTTATATGCAAAGCATTTGCAATAAAAATAAGTAATCAATTTTTAAATATTCCGAGTTTTGAACATTTTTCGTATGTCAGCCTCAAACAAAGTTTAACCGCTGAAACTTTCGATGAAATCCTGCGATGAGAACGAAATTCAAAGGATAAGTTGATTTGAGTATGAGCTTGTTGTGGTAAACTTATTGCTGCTTCGTTCGGAAAGTGCTACCAGCACTGAACATTTTCATCATTTTTGTTATAGTTGCTTTGGATAAAGATTGGTTGATATGATTCTTCAAAACAATATATTTCGTCTTTCCACACTTTTTTGTCGCTCAAAGACAATTTCTTCGAAAATTAGTTTTCTAGCGGTTCAGGTGCGCTAGAGTTTTTTTTGTTTCTTTTTGTTTTTCTTGGGATTCGGATACATACATTTTTTTTTTTTGTTATTTTGATTGCGCAAGTTTTTTTTTGCGGTTAAGAATTTCTAAAAAGAAAAACTCTAGCGCACCTGAACCGCTAGAAACACTAATGTTCGAAGATCAGTAGAAGAATCGTGCAGGTTTTGAGTGCATATTCCACCACATGTGCTGCTTATTACGGCCAAACTGTTTCAAATGCCACGTTTTACTTTCGTCTTAAGAATGCATTATAACTCATATGGTGCAAGGTTTCAGATATTACCACTGGCATGAATTTCAACGTTTATGAGAGCAAAACACGGGTTAATTATATTCGTTATCAGTTGCTTATTTCACATAATTTTGAAAGCAGCATCTCATATAACATCAATGAAGAAAATGCTCAGTGCCTGCAGCACTGTAACTGAAGTTGGTGTTTGGGGCTGCGATCCGAAAAATTTGCAGAACTTTGCGAATTGTAACATCGGTTATTTATTTTCATTGTAAATGTTTCCGGTATGTATACTAACTGTAAGCATTTATTGATACAAAAGTAGCACAACCGACTCGTGCTGGCAACCTTTCGCCAGTATCAAAGCCAAGAATATATCAAATCTGCTTCACGTTGTTTAATTACATTCGAAGTTATAAGAGTATAAAGAAATTTAGGGTTACTTGCAGCTAGTTTTTTCAAATGATCGAAAGCTTAATATTTGCTGTTTATTGTCACTTCAATATCATTACCATTTGAAAATTCTACGATATAACCGCTTAATAAAGATATTGCAATTAAACACAAAACCAACAATAGCTGGCAACCCTATCGTGTCTTTTCAACCAAATTTGGCCTGAATAATGCTTATGTCAGGTTTCATTAATTGTATGAAATTCGTATTGATTTCATGACTGCACTGGAAGTTATAGTGCAAAAAGTTTTATTTTCCTGAGCGAATTTTCAAAACCAAAGACACAAAAATTACCATAGCTGGTAGCACCAATCAAATTTTTCAACCAAATTTCCACCAAACAGAGATTAGAGTTAGGTTTAGCTTCTGTGTCAATTTCATGAAAATCTGGTAACTTATTCACATTTCATAGGGCAAAAAGCAGTTTTTTTTCTTTGTAATTTTTCAAGATGGCACCACTGGCACAGAGTTGCCCACAATTCAAAATCGCTTCTATCAAATCTGGTCTTACTTAAGTCCAATGCATTCTGTAAATTTTAGCTGTATCTGATTATTGGTTCGTGAGTTTCCGTGAACAGAAGTTTTTGATGCTAAAAATATAGGTTAACTGGGAGAGGGTTACCGTTCTTGTCCGACATGAAATTTCCAAAGTTTTATTTTGAACGTGTAGATAAAACATAAGATTTATATACAGATTGGTTTTATTGTAAGAAACGGACATTTTTTTGAATATTCGATGGTTTGAATGTTTTCACTTCCAAATGTTTTTTTTCAAAATGAAGACACCAAAATTATCATAGCTGGCAGCTCCAACCGAATTTTTCAACCAAATTTCTACCAAACGTGGCTTAAAGTAAGGTCCAGCAATTGTGTAAGTTTCGTCAAAATCGAACGATTCAATCAGAATTTATAGGGCTAAAAACAGTTATCTTTTTTAGTGGTTTTTCAAGATGGCACCACTGGCACAGAATCGCCCGCATTTCAAAATCACTTCTATCAGACCTGGTCCTATTTAAGGTCAATACATGCTGTGAATTTCAAATAATTCTGCCCATCGGATCGTGAGTTTCCGTGAACAGAAGTTTTTGATGCTCAAAATATAGGTAAATTGGGCAAGGGTTGCCAGGCGTGCCCGTAATACCATATCTTTTTTTTTTTTTTGGTTATGTATACAAAGCAAAAGATTTACATATGAAAGGCTTATTTTTGAAGAAACGGCATTTTTTCAAGAGAGACGATGATTTGGAGGTTTTCACTTTCAGTACCTACCCTAGCTACAGGGTTGCCAGCACGCTCATTAAAAGCCACACAAATCTACAACTAAATAATATCAATATGTCCTGAAAATTTCGTAATGATTGAATACCTCTGTCAAAAGTTATCGAAATTTAAAAATTTTCAAATTTTCCCGTCCTCTTTTTAGGCACCCAGCGCACACATAGGGTTAAAAAATTCCAAAGCATTATCCGATTCATATGTAAAACACGTTAGAAATTTATTTTATTAACTTTATTTTTGCGAAAATCATTTGTGCACGAAATAATAGGTATATTAAAAATATCACTTAAATGCCCGCCGGCGCGAAAAGGTTGTCAATAACTGACATTTAAAGAGACCTGGACCTATTCTGCATATACACCAATGTATCCTGAAAGTTTCAGCTCAATCGAATGGCGCGTTCCCGAGATTATCTCACTGAAATTTTTTGTACATATATATATATATATATATATATATATAGAAATATGAATTTTTGGCCGAATCGATTTTAATACTAATGTTCTTCGAACATTAGTAAAAAACTATAATCTGAAGCAATGCGTCGCAGAACGAAAAGCTGAGATCCCAGCTACACGCCTATCCAGCATCAACTGGAACGCCGAAGTTTGTCACCATCTGCTGCTCAAGCCACCAGTAATACTGAGTCACTTATCTTAAATAATTCCTTCCCAAGACAATCGGATTCCCATTTGTCAGAGACCGAGGCAAGGAGAAGACGGAACACACGAGAGGAGGATTCTAGCTACCTTCAGAATCGGTTAAATCGACCAACTAATTCTGGCACTAATGAGGCGAGGGTAACCTTTCGCGATCAAGTAGGAGTAAGTTCTCAGTCATCAGTTAAATTACCTATGTCAAAGTGGAATATTATATTTAATGGTTCTACTTCGGGTTTAACTGAACGAGATTATTGCGTTCGATTAACTATTCTGGGAACTAATTTCCATCTGCTCTTGAAAGGTAAGGCAGCCGATTGGTATTGGCGCTTTCGGGAGCAGAATTATCCTCTCATATGGAATAAATTAACATCGGAATTTTTGGAACGATTCAACGCATTTCGTTCTGATGTGGATATACGAACGATGTTGGATGGTCGTTTACAGAAAACAGAAGAGCGGTTCCAGGATTTTTCCGACGTTCTCGAGAGTATATCTTTGCAGCTTAATATCCCTTCAACGGACTTAGACTTTCGATGCGTAGTATTTAGGAACATGTCCCCCGCCCTTCGAGCCCATCTGTCTGGAGTAGAATTTCACTCAACCCGTGAGCTTGTTAAACGCTGCTGTTTAGTGGCAGTAGAGTGGCGATTGTTAGGGTGGAATAGCGAGCGCGAGTTGATTCGTCGAACGCGTCCGGTGCTCGAATTATATTTTGATTCGGATCGCGTTGATAATGGTCGGTCTAGTTTATCTACTTCTTCCATTCGTCATCCATTGTGGGACTGCGGGGCAGGCACACAAAACGAGTTCAGGCAACAGGATAGGCAGACAGTGCATTCGGGTTGCCATGAAATGCCATTTGATTATTACAACATACCTCAAACCTCCACTCGCTTAGGTCAATCATTTGGGAGACAACCCAGTTTTGAGGAAGAAACTCGCATGTCTTCCAACCCTGAAACACCCGCAATTAGATATTCAGAAAAATATAGTGAATTTACACGATCTACGATCGCGTCAAGGCAGGAAGTACATGCTGTGCAATCTAGTTCCAATGAATATACGAATAGAGGTCGCAGGATGGATGACAGAAATAATTTATAGGTATGTTGGAAATGTCCCGATCTGGGGCGTGGATTTTTGAATTGCACGACTCCTATACTGAGTGTTTTCTGCTTTGGCTGTGGTTGCGAAAGAATTTTGAAACCCAAATGTCCCAATTGTTAAACGGGAAACTTGAATAGGAATGCGCTTCCCGCGGGGAGGTTGCATATTCCTCCAGGCACTCGTTTCTCCCGACCCGAGATGACAGACGCGGCAACCAATATCGACCCGGAATTTCGCCGAACTCGATAAATCCGTTAAATTTTCCTTCAAGCAAGCTCCCTATCAATTCCAAATGTGATTGTACACGATTGGCCCGCAAGTACTCGGTATCGCGCTTCCATCGAGCATGGAAGTATTTTGCCAATAGGCGATGGCTTCGTAAAGCGTGTGTCGACACCATTCTGACACCGCAAGGAGAGAACCATCTTTTCGCCATTATATCCATCAAGGGACGGGAACTTCAAGGGTTGCTGAACAGTGGTGCAAGCGCCAGTATCCTGGGAGCAGTAGCTTTGGACTATCAGGAACTCAATCTATACATGCATACCATGGCATCAGATTTTCAGACCGCAACAGGTCATAGGGCTTCTGTTCTGGGATATGTTGAGACCTTGGTGAAATTTAATTCGAAATCACGTCTGATTAAGTTCTGGGTCGTTCCATCGTTGACCAACCCAGTATACCTCGGAATGGACTTCTGGGACACGTTCAAAATTACACCGACTCAACAGGTGACGGTTGCATCCCTTTATGAAATTCCAGCCCAGGCGTTTCACACTCTGTCTTCTGAGGAGCAGTCTTGATTACAGCGCGTCATACATCAGTTTCCCTCTTATAACATCAATGGCCTGGGTAAGACTACTTTAGTCTCTCATCACATTGACACCGGGTCCGTCAAACCCATTAAACAGCGACATTATTCGGTGTCCCCAGTCATACAGAAACTGATGTATGATGAGTTAGATCGCATGCTGTCCTTATGAGTAATTGAGGAAAGTAGAAGCGCTTGGAGTTCACCAGTCACGCTTGTACGGAAGCCTGGCAAAGTACGGCTATGTTTGGATGCCAGACGACCGAATAAGGTAACCCTGATAGATGCATATCCATTACCTCTCATTGAAGGCTTATTGGCACGTTTACAGTCCACTAAATTTATTACGAGTTTGGACCTTTAAGATGCCTTTTGGCAAATACAGTTAGATGCAGAATCTAGGGAGTAGACCTTGTTTACCGTTCCTGGCTGCCCATTATACCATTTTACAGTGATGCCGTTTGGTCTATATAACGCTCCTCAGACCATGTGCCGACTAATGCACAAAGTGATTCCTCACGAGCTGCATGACAAGGTGTTTGTATATCTCGACGATTTGCTCGTTACTAGCTCTTCTTTTGACGAACATTTGGATCTACTTTCCAAGGTGGCGCAGCTGCTTCACGCAGCTTAATTGACCATTAACGTCGAGAAGAGCAAGTTCGTACAGCGAGAGATCAAATACCTTGGATATGTGGTTAGTGATGGAATCATCAAGGTAGATCCAGAGAAAATCTCCGGAATTGTCAGCTACCCTACACCTAAGTCTGCAAAGGAGGTGCGGCGATTCATGGGAATGGCGGGATGGTATTTTCGGTTTATCCCCAATTTGGCGCCAGTGTCATCAGCCCTGTCGGATTTGCTGAAGGGTAAGAGCTCGTTCAGAGGACAGACGCTGCTAAGAATGCTTCCTTAGAGATTAAAAGACTGTTGATTTCAGCACCAGCGTTAGCTAATCACGATTTCTCTCGAAGATTTTTCATCCAGGGTGATGCTTTTGCCACCGGGATCGGGAGTGTCCTATTCCAGAAAGATAACGATGGTGGAGAGCACCCAATCGCTTTTATGTCTGTAAAGCTTAACGCTGCGCAGCGCAACTACAGTGTTACTGAATTGGAATGCTTGGCTGCAGTGAAGAGCGTTAAGAGATTCAGAGCATATATCGAAGGGTTGCCTTTCACCGTT
The DNA here is from genome assembly GCA_947369275.1 of Nemotelus nigrinus. Taxonomy (NCBI): domain Eukaryota; kingdom Metazoa; phylum Arthropoda; class Insecta; order Diptera; family Stratiomyidae; genus Nemotelus; species Nemotelus nigrinus. The sequence goes on from CANBKX010000489.1 coordinate 11,513, forward strand.
ATCACTGACCATGCTAGCCTCAAATGGCTCATGGGACAGCAGGACCTCTTTGGTAGATTGGCTCGCTGGAGCTTGAAACTGCAGTCTTTTGATTTTAATATCGAGCATCGTAAGGGAACTCTCAACGTCGTTCCAGACGCACTATCGAGAGTTTGCGGGTCAATCGAAACAAGGCAATCTCTAAGAGGTCACTTGCCTGAGCACTAAAGGCTTGCTGATGTAATCGCTGATACGGCATTCCGAGCTCCTGAGTATTTGGACCTCATCGCCCAAATTGAAAAGAGCCCTGATGATTTTAAGAATGTGCACGTTAGGGAGCGACGTGTGTTCATTACTACCAGAACACACCATGACTTGTGCACCGATATACCTCGAACAAAATTATGGGTCCCTGAGAGTAAACGAGAGCAGTTGATCATGCGGGCACATGATGATCCGGGGGGTCTCATTGTGGGATTCAAAAGACTTTGGAGCTGCTGCAAAGACTTTTTTACTGGCCGCAGTTGAGGAAACAAGTTAAAGATAATATTTCTTCCTGCACCGTTTGCAAGCAGGTCAAGCTTTCGAATCGTACCATGAGGCCACCCATGGGGAATCAAAAAGAAACAGACAGGCCATTGCAACGACTGTTCATCGATTTCATGGGCCCATACCATCGTTCGAAGGCATTGAATACTCAGTTGCTCGTGGTGTTGGATCATTTCAGCAAATTTGTATGGCTCAAGAGCATACCCAAAGCCACATCGGAAGCAGTCGTGAAGTTTCTAAAGAAGGATTTTTTTTTGACGTAAAGGGTACCGGAGTTCGTGCACTCGGACAACGGTGTACAATTTACAGCTAAATGTTTCAAAACTTTTTTCCTTGAGTACGGAGTCCAGCACATCACTACACCCTTGTATTCCCGCAGGCTAATGCATCCGAGCGTGTCAGCCACTCCATACTAAGTGCCATTCGCGCCTTCATCGGTGATGATTACAGGAATTGGGATGAGCTGCTGGTCGAATCATGTGCAGCATTTCGAAATGTTGTTCATGAGGCGACTGGTTGTTCACCTCATATCCTTTTGTTCGGTTGTCACCGTATCCAGCATGGCGACGGATATAAGTTACTCAGACAAATGCAGGCATTCGATGATGGAGAGATAGAGCTTTATCCCCACACAGACAGGATGTGGTGGATGCAGGATAGAGTGAAGGCTAAATTGACTGAAGCTCATGCTAGAGGAGTCTGGGTATACGATCTCCGTACCCGCACAAAAATTTGTATCTCTGGTCAAGTAGTCTTCGTGCGGAACTTTGCACTTAGTAGCGCTGTGGATCGATTTGCAGCTAAACTTGCCCTTAAGTTTCTAAGGGCTGTTGTGTGAAGGAAGTTTGGTGAAGTATCCTATGAGCTTGCTGATGAAAAGGGAAAAATAATAGGTGTGTATCATGCCAAGGACATTAAACAGTGATGAACTAACAAAAATTGCCCGGCATTTGAGGACTCTTCTCAGGGTAGGTCAGCCCCACGATTTGTGACAGATCAGAACGACTGACTGACAGACTGACAGACGTGATATTTAATATCCCAATATTTGGTGAAAGTCCTACTAAATGTCCCATCAGCTGAAGTTATTGTTCGGAACTGTACAAGAGTGGGATGGGTGATGCCCTAATTGTATAAAAAGATGTTGAATTGGAAAATTGGAAAGAAACCGCTCTAGCGGTACTGTGAAAAAATTATCGGACAAAAAAAGCTGACTTTGGGCGATTCGAAGCAGAGAGTTGAAGGGAAGAAGTTTGAGGAAACTTGGGTGTTGAAAGTAAAAGTAGAAAATTGAGCAAATTTTGGCTGCGGAAATTAAATCCAAAATAAAAGTTTTTGTGACAACCGAATAAAACGACGAAAGTGGAGATTGCTTTAAAAATAAAATGAAAAGAATTCTAAAACGTATTATATTTTGGTTGATAACAGACAAAAGAAAAGAAAGTTGTGTGCTTTGCAAAGAAAAAGTGGATTTGAATTTTGGTGTTTGAAGATTATTGAATATCGAACAGACAGTTGTAGAAAAGTGCAAAGCGTTTCCAAAATAAAAGTTTGTGTAACAACCGATTTAAACTACGAAAGTGGAGATTGCCGAAGAGGAGGAGGAAAATTGTTGGAATGAAAATTGATTGATAGCTGAAGATGGACGAAGGAACAAAAGCGATCGATGACTAGTGATGCATTTGGGCGAAAAAAACTCAGAATAACTAAACGATGGGAAGAAATTAATTGAACGTCAGCTTCTTAAGAAATTTCTGGACCCTCGGGATCAATTTCTTGCTCAGACATTGCGTCACCAGATAAGTGGTTACTAATTTGATAATTATTCCGTTTATTATTGACGAAAACCCTAATTTAAAAGAAATTGCATGCACTATTTAAATTGATTTAGTTTAATAAAATTAGTGCAGTTTTTATGAATGAGTTGAGAGCCTACGGGTATTGCGAACAACGATATTACTTATATTTAACGAGATTACTTAAAGTTAATGAATCAATGCTTGCTGCCTTTAATTCGGCTTGTTTGAGTTGCTTCAATAATTGGTTTCAAATTAATAATTGAATTAGATTTTCTTTTGGTTTTGCTTTTGGTTTTGAATTGGATTTGGATATGCCTAGAGATAATTTTAGTTTATAGAGATTGTCAAGATTGGTGTTGTCAAGATTGTCAAGATTGGTGTGAATTCCACTCCGGCCGAGGTTGGGTCTGAAGAAACTCCACCTGATTTATTAATTAATTGATTTACTTGATTTGTTTGATTCACTGTGGGTTATATGTTTGGATTTATTTGAAGTTGATTATTGAATTTTTGGTTAGATTGCATTCTTTGGCTTTATATTTTTACTAATGTTCGAAGAACATTAGTTCGAATGTTCGAAGAACATTAGTAAAGATATTCGAAAAATATTCGTCCTGCGGCATACTATGCTACCCCTATCAAACATGCAATCATTGAAGGGAGAGAGATAAGTCCAGCCTCTATTGTGGCAAATCCAGCTGATCAGCACACAAATAAAATCTTTAACTTTGGCACTTATTGGACAGAAGACGAATAGCGGCACCGCATTGAAAAAATCAGACAGTCTACTACGGCGCAACTCCGAAAAACTGAAATAATGACAGAACGAACTGGACCAATGTAGGAAGCTTTTTTTGTGAAGGGAGCTCCACTCTCTGCTGATATAACATGGATGTATGAGTTCCTCGAAAAAGAGGCATCAATAAAAGAGTGCAACGTACTAAGGATACGCAGTCGAAAGAATCGGAAATCCGGCAGTTTTTTCAAAATCACTATTCCCACACGATATGCTTGTCTTTTCATCAACTTCAACCCAAACAACAATGACTGTACTTCGAAAGGATTAACGTTCCGCCGTTGGAGAAATCAGACTCAGACAGTTGGTAATCGGAAAAATAAAACTAGTAATAGTCACAAAATTGGCAAAGGTAAAGCTAGTAATAGTCATAGAATTATCAAAAATAAAAATTGTAATTTAACCACGACTCCCATCAGTTCCTTTTCCAATCCTGACAATGGTGACACCAGGAATATTGATTCCATAAACCTGAATCCAAAACTGAATAACACTCGAGTAATTAATGCTATTCACATTGACTGCAATGTTGGCGATGTTAATCTCCAAGCACTTTCCAACACTGAACCATTCACAGCCCCTAACATCAGTTCCAAAGCAGTCTCATCACCGTACAAAAATTTTGTTCAGAGAATTAAAAGAAAAATTTCCCGAAAGCAAAAAGTCCCTCTTAAACTACCAAACACTAAAAACCCGAATACTGTTGCCAAAAAAATCATGTGATGTCGTTAACACCGCCTCTAAACCCGTGCAATATCCTAATTTTGTTCGTGGGGAAGTTCAAATCTCCTCCATTACCCCTGGTATAATAGTTACTGCCAATCCTTCGTGTGAACCAGTGACAACTGCGCCTAAGTTCCTTGACCCACTAGTGCTTCCTATAGTTGAAGCCACAATCAACTCCAGTGCTGATCTTGAAAGTAGGTATCTACTTTCTCGGCTAAGAGAAAAGAAAATCTATGAAAACGTTCGCCTCTACCTTGCATACACGCACAAAGCCACTGACTCTGCTTGCTTCGAGGGTAAAACGAAGACTCATCTGAAAGTCATGATTGAACAGGAAGGTCTTCCCATAGATTTTCAGGCTCTCCACACTGTTTTTGTTCGGTATCATGAGCAACTTGGCATAACAGCTGACCAAGTGAAAAAAAGAGCTAAGCACCTTTGCCTCACATGTCTCAGCTAAGTATATTTCCTCCGTTCAAAAATCAAGGAATGATTTTAAAAACTATCATTCCTAACAAGAAGTTTTCGTTTAACAGCCTCAAACTTTTTTACCACAAATGTGGTGGTATGAGAGGCAAACTGAATAGACTCTTTCTTGACTCAAAATCTTGCCAATTTAATGTACTGACGTTCACGGAAACCTGGTTAAACAGTTCGCACACAAACGCAGAAATATTAGATGGTAACTGGACTATTTACAAGAAGGACCGAAACTATCTTTCTACTGGCCAAACTCGAGGTGGTGGTGTTTTAGTAGCAGTTTGTAACTCGCTATCAAGCAAACTAGTCGAAAGCAGCTCATATAATCTCTTCGATCACAAGATTATTCGCATTTCCTGGTCCAAAGGTTTCATTTACATCGGAATATTCTACATCCCACCCGGTTCAGACAAAGCCGTTTATAATTATGTATGCGTAGTGATTTCTACCCTAGTCTCATCTCTTAATGAGGAGGATAAAATTATAATTCTCGGTGATTTGAATCGCCCAAATTTAAAATTTACGGCTGATGAAACTGATAATAATCTCATTCCTTTTAATCTTCTTGACTCCAGCGATTTCAATCTAGTTAGTACATTTTATGGCAATGATTTGCAGCAAATAGCTACGACGATGTAGTGGCTAACTCAACTGTTGATGAAGAAATTTTTTTTGGCAGCACTCTTCACCACTCTGCGTTCACAGTTGAGTTGTTAACTACATCTGATATGTTTACTTCCCTGTCTTACAATAACTCTATTGTATATGACTTTCGCAATGCTGATTATAAGAGCATTACAAATTGTCTTCTCAGAGTCAACTGCGCTAGTAATTTTTCAACCCTAGAATTAGATGACGCTGTATCATTATTCTTTGAGTTGGTTTTTGACGCCGTTGAAATGTTCACCCCTAAGATCAAGAGAAAAGACAAAATATCTGAACCATGGCTTGATAGCAATCTAAGGTATTTGCGGAATCATAGAAATAAGCTTTACAAAGTAATTACAATCAGCACTGATGTCAGAGATGATATCAAGGATAAACATAATGAATTAGCTCAAGAATTCCTCACGAAATCCCATGAAGCGTATGAGCGCTATGTTAATATCATGGGCAAAAATATAATTCATGATCCTAAAAAGTTTTTTGATTTCGTGATCACCAAACGGAAAACTTCGGGCTACCCTACTTCGATATACAAAAACAACTTTTGTTCGTCATGCCCTCAAGAAGTTTGTGACCTATTCGCTGAGCATTTCCAGCAAGTATTTTGTTCATGTACAAGCATGTCCAACATTCTTTTCTCTCAAACATTCCTACCAAATATTATCTGTGAAATGTATTTAACTAGAGAGGAGATTGCAAAGGCCATCAAAGATCTTAATGTCAACAAGGGTCCTGGTCCTGATTTGCTACCTCCTAGTTTCATACTGGAATGCATGGAGTCGCTTATTTTACCCGTGTATTTAATTTTCAACAAATCGCTTTCTTGTGGGGTTTTCCCCTCCTTCTGGAAATCATCTCATCTGGCCCCGATTTTGAAATGTGGTGATAGGTGGTCAATTGATACTTACAGAGGTATTGCAATACAGCAATCAACAATCAGTATTGCCTAAACTATTTGAAAAAATTGTCTGTGATAAGCTCACTACTCTAATAGAACCTCTTCTAAATGAACAAAAACATGGCTTTAAAAAAGGCAGGTCAACTTCTATCAACCTTGTGATTCTCGTCTCAGATGTTCTCTGTGGCATGAAAAAGGGCATCGAATTGATACCATCTACACAGACTTCAGTAAGGCCTTTGATCGTGTTGATCATGATATTCTTCGAATCAAACTACAGAAATTTGGTATCTCGGGTCTCTTATTAAACTGATTAGACTCTTATCCTCAAAATAGGACGCAGTACGTTAAGTTTCAGGGTATCCTATCCAAAAAAAATTGAAGTTTTATCAGGTGTACCACAAGGTAGTCACTTGGGGCCTCTTTTATTCAATATTTTCGTATCGGATCTTTCTGAAGTTTTAGCAGACATCCCTCATCTTTTTTATGCAGATGATCTGAAAATGTACCACACAATTAAATTGAAATCAGACTCAGTTTTCCTTCAATCGAAACTGCTTTCTCTTGAGCACTGGTGCAAACAAAATAATCTCGACATTAATGTCAGTAAATGTCAAGTCATTAGTTTTTCCCGCAAAACCAGTAATATAAATTTTGATTACCGCCTCAATAATGCTGCAATCAATAATGTTGACAATGTAATCGAACTCGGGGTTACTTTGGATAAAAAGCTGCGTTTTAATGTACACTATGACAAAGTTGACAAAGTCTTAAGCAAGGCTAATAAGCAGCTTGGATTCATCAAAAGACGTGCGAAGGAATTCAAAAACCTATGGGTCACGAAGTCTTTATACGTAGCTCTAGCTCGGCCATTGCTCGAATATGCATGTATTATCTGGCACCCTACCTTTGATGTCCATAGTGATAAGCTCGAATCGGTGTAGAAGCAGTTCTTGCTATTTGCGTTGAGAGATCTGTATAATCCTTACGAATTTGATAATCTACCTTCATACAGATACAGGCTAAATCTCTTAAATCTATCAAGTCTATCTTCGCGGATGATTGTCATATGCTCCTGCTTTACCTTTGATGTTATAAGGGGCTTGATCAATGTTGTGTTCCTGTCCAATATGCATGTATTATCTGGCACCCTACCTTTGATGTCCATAGTGATAAGCTCGAATCGGTGCAGAAGCAGTTCTTGCTATTTGCGTTGAGAGATCTGTATAATCCTTACGAATTTGATAATCTACCTTCATACAGATACAGGCTAAATCTCTTAAATCTATCAAGTCTATCTTCGCGGATGATTGTCATATGCTCCTGCTTTACCTTTGATGTTATAAGGGGCTTGATCAATGTTGTGTTCCTGTCCAATAAGATCACCTTCAACTTTTGACTATTGCCCAACCATTTCCCGACCTAGGTTTAAAACTGCTCTGACTAAGGTGCTCACGTCATGAATGGCCTATCCAATTCCCTACCAAAGAAGGTTACATTTTTAAAATTCGTCTATTATTGTTTATTATACAAATTTTATAAATTGTTAAATATTAATTGTAAGTGTTTTTTTGTAAACCTTGTTTGGTTGAAATAAATAAATAAATAAATTAGTAATAAGCAACCGATATTTAAATTTTCCGAGTTTTGGAAATTTTTCAGATGGCAACCCCAGACATAGTTTAATCGCTCAAAGATAAGTTCTTCAAAAATTAGTTTTCTAGCGGTTCTGATGCGCTAGATTTTTTTTAGTTTTTCACTTCACTGTTTTTTGCACTGTTTTCTGTTTTTCTGCACTATTTTCGCTGCACTATAGTTTCACTACTTTCAATAACTCGATACAAATCACTATATGAACCACTCGACACTCAATCCGTTTAAACGTGACTGTGTCCTGACCACCGAAAAACTCGATATATATACCATAGGTGTGAAATCTGAAGATGTTTTATTATTGCTTCACTGCTGCAGACCATATGTCATCATGTACCATTATCCTTCTTATTAGTTCGCAGGTCAAAATATTCTCCATGTGCGGTGCATGATGCAACTAATTAGGATGCGCATCGGCACTCTTTTTCCGTTTTAGTTAAAAGAAGTAGCTAGATACATGTGCATATTGTTTATATATGCCAATTTGCATAATTTTTTTCTGGTATTGAGATGGAAAACTGAACAGTCAGGAAATAATAGAGAAATATTAGGGTAAAGACTAAGTAACTGAAAGGTGGTTGAAATGACGTTATTTCATTTACTGTATGCCATATTTGTCTGAGTAGAGATAAAGAAATAAGAACATTTGTAACCAAAATAGAAAATCAGAAATTTAGAAAATACTAAGAAGATAATAAAGATAGAAAGATAGAAAGAAAAAAGTCTAGGTTCTGGATTTCGTTTATATTGCTCATAATGGTACTTCTAGAAGATAACGTGGACACAATATTTTTGTTTTCTATAACGTTTAGTAACCAAGTTATAAGCTTCTGAAAAATGGATGAAATTGATGAAAGGTTTTTTTTGGAAGCGGATTCTAGGATTCAAAAAAAAAACCTAAACAACACCAAAAATACTGATTGTTGAAGAAAATTAACTGTTCTCTTTAATTTTGAAATTAGATTTGAAAACCGGAAGTAAAAATTTGTATGAAACCGGAAGTAATAATTTCAACTCGTTGTTTGAATAATTGTTTATTTATATAATACAGCAACGCTTAAAGTATTCTTATTTTA
>CANBKX010000490.1:0-17661 GCA_947369275.1 Nemotelus nigrinus
ATATATATATATATATATAATTATATATATATATATATATATCAGCAAAATGATTAAGGGCGATAATCTCTAGAAGGGGCCGATCCGATTGAGCTGAAACTTTCGGAGAACATAGATGTATAAAACAGGTAGGCCCACAATTTGCTAGAATTCAGATTCTTTAAACATTTTGGCGGGGGCGGGCATTTAAGTGAACATTCAGGTAGTCCTATATTTACAAGCATTTCTTAAAAAAAGAATAAAGAATGAAAAACTTATTACATTATTAGTATGTTGATGATAAAGAAGTGGAAATTCAGAGTCTTGTGTAGGCGTTGAGTGCCTTAAAGTAGGCAAGGATTTTATATTCAAATTTCGATTTATCATAACTTCTACGATCATCGTGAAATTTTTAGAGCGTATTAACGTAAACTAGAATTTAACACGCATGGACTTTCAAGGCAGTGCGGGCAACTCTATAGCTACGGCAAAATGAATTCAAATTATTGATAAATTTTGACTTTTGTGCACCAAGTCAAATAAAATATTTCAAAATCCCGCGGTAAACAAGATATGATAAAATTACCTCTATTTTCAGCACTCAAAACTTCTGTTCACGAGAACTGACGATCGGATAATGCGATCAATATGAAATTTACAGGACATGTTGAAATTAGCTTGGACCAGGTCTGATATAAGTGATTTTGAAATATGAGCCACACTGTAGCAGTGGTGCCATTTGTAAACACCACTGAGAAAAAAAACTGGCTTTTGGCCTATAGCTTATGATTTGGCCACCAGATCTTAACAAAATTCACGCACTAGGTGAACCTTACTCTAGAATAAACGTCGTAGAAATTTGGTTGAAAAATTAGTATAGGGACGCTAGCTACGGCAATTTTTGTCTCCTAAATATTGTAAATGCTCCGGAAAATAAAAAAAATTTCCCTATAACTTCCGATGCAGTTACGAAATCAAAACGAAATTCATGTGGTAGGTGGACCTTGTTGCATTTCAAATTCTGTAGGAATTTTGTTGAAAAATCGTGAAAGGGTTGCCAGCTATGGTGAACTTCGTAATTTATTGACATTTCTTTATTGAGCGATTTTGTCATAAAATTTTCAAATGGGAATGATCCTGCAATGACAATTAATAACAAATATTTACGTTTCAAAAATTTAAAAAGTTTGGACGATGGAAGCTTTGGTGCTAGCACATGATTGCCAGCACCGGATCATTGCGTAAATATCGCACCAACAGATGCTTCCATTTTCTATTCATAAGCAAAGCATTTACAATAAAAAAACTCTAGCGCACCTGAACCGCTAGAAACACTAATGTTCGAAGAACAGTAGAAGAATCGTGCAGGTTTTGAGTGCATATTCCACCACATGAGCTGCTCATTACGGCCAAACTGTTTCAAACGCCACGTTTTAGTTTGGTCTCAAGAATGCATTATAACTCAAATGGTGGAAAGGTTTCAGATATTACCACTGGCATGAATTTTAACGTTTATGAGAGCAAAACACGGGTTAATTATATTCGTTATCGGTTGTTTATTTCACAAAACTTTGAAAGCAGCATCTCATATAAAATCAATGAAGAAAATGCACAGTACCTGCAGCACTGTAACTGAAGTTGGTGTTTGGGGCTGCGATCCGAAAATTTTGCAGAACTTTGGGAATTGAAACATCGGCTATTTAGTTTCATTGTAAATGTTTCCGGTATGAAGACTAACTGTAAGCATTTATTGATACAAAAGTAGCACAACCGACTTGTGCTGGCAACTTTTCGCCAGTGTTAGAGCCAAGAATATATCACATCTGCTTCACGTTGTTATATTACATTCGAAGTTATAGGAGTATAAAGAAATTTAGGGTTACCTGCAGCGAGTTTTTTCAAATAATGGAAAGCTTAATATTTGCTGTTTAGTGTCACTACAATATCATTACCAATTGAAAATTCTATGATAACACTGCTTAATAAAGATATTGCAAACAAACACAAAACCAACAATAACTGGCAACCCTATCAAGGCTTTTCAACCAAATTTTGCCTGAATAATGCTTATAATAGGTTCCATTAACTGTATGAACTGTATTTCATGACTGCACTGGAAGTTATAGGGCAAAAAGTTTTATTTTCCTGAGAGAATTTTCAAAACCAAAGACACAAAAATTACCATAGCTGGCAGCACCAATCGAATTTTTCAACCAAATTTCTATCAAACAGAGTTTAGAGTAAGGTGCAGCTACTGTGTCAATTTCATGAGATCTGGTTACTAATTCACATTTCATAGGGCAAAAAGCAGTTTTTTTTTCTTTGTAATTTTTCAAGATGGCACCACTGGCACAGAGCTTTCCAGAATTCAAAATCGCTTCTATCAGACTTGGCCCTATTTAAGTCCAATGTATTCTGTAAATTTCAGCTGTATCTGATTATTGGCTCGTGAGTTCCCGTGAACAGAAGTTTTTGATGCTAAAAATATAGGTAAATTGGGAAAGGGTTACCGTTCTTGTCTGACATGAAATTTACAAAGTTTTACTTTGAACGTGTAGATAAAGCATAAGACTTGTATACAGATTGGTTTTATTGTAAGAAACGGACATTTTTAGGATATTCGATGATTTGAATGTTTTCACTTCCAAATTTTTTTTTTCAAATTTAAGACACCAAAATTATCATAACTGGCAGCTCCAATCGAATTTTTCAACCGAATTTCCACCAAACGTGGTTTAAAATAAGGTCCAGCTACTGTGTGAATTTCGTTAAAATCGAACGATTCAATCAGAGTTTATAGAGCTAAAAGTAGTTATCTTATTTAGTGATTTTTCAAGATGGCACCACTGGCACAGAATCGCCCGCATTTCAAAATTACTTCTATTAGACCTGGTCCTATTTAAGATCAATACAGTCTGCAAATTTCAATTAATCCCGCTCATTGGATCGTGAGTTTCCGTTAACAGAAGTTTTTGATGCTAAAAATATAGGTAAATTGGGCAAGGGTTACCAGGCGTGCCCGTTATACCATATCAAATTTTTTTTTTTGTCTATGTAAAAAAAACACGAAATTTACATATGAGTGGCTTTTTTTTGAAGAAGCGGCATTTTTTCACGAGAGACGATAATCTGGAGGTTTTCACTTTCAGTGCCTGCCCTAGCTTCAGGGTTGCCAGCACGCTCATCAAAAGCTACACAAATTTACAACTAAATAATATGTCCTGAAAATTTGGTAATGATTGAATAGCTCTGTCAAAAGTTATCGCAATTTAAAAATTTTCAATTTTTCCCGTTCTTTTTTTAGGCACCCAGCGCACACATGGGGTTAAAAAATTCCTAAACATTATCCGATTCACATGTAAAACACGTTCGAAATTTAATTTGTTACCTTTATTTTTGCAAAACTTATTTTTGTACGGAATAATAGGTATATTAAAAATATCACTAAAATGGCCGCCGTCGCCAAAGGGTTAAAGATTTTTAGCTTTTTCTGAGACCTGGCACTATTCTGCATATACATCAATGTGTTCTATATATATATATAGAAATATCAATTTTTGGCCTCAGTGATTTTAATACTAATGTTCTTCTTCGAACATTAGTAATAAGCAACCGATATTTAAATGTTCCGACTTTTGAAAATTTTTCGGTTCGTAGCCCCAGACATAGTTTAATTGCTGAAACTTTCGATGGTATCAAGAAGAACGGGCCGTAATGCAGAATAATGACGTCACACTAGACTGTCAAAGTGTCGCGAAAAACACACGTTGTCTTATGGGGCGTCCGCGGGAAATCGTAAATGGTACAGGTTCTGTTGAAGTGAGTGAAAACAAAGTGAGATCCGCGGAACAGTGCTAGTGAACAGCTAAAACACAAATTAATGCGGTGCGACCGGTATAATTGGAAAAATTCGCTATGAAATGATTATCGGTTGGTGAAATCTCCGTCTATATCGGCACTGCCAGATAGAAATGTCAAAATGTACGGCTATATTGACGTCATAGCCAAAACGATTACGTAGACTGACGGCTCGTACTTCTAGGAGGCATTGATGAAAATGAAATTCAAAGGATAGGTTGATTAAACACGAGCATTTCATGTCAGTTTTATTGCTGCTGTGTTGGACAAATGCTGCCAGCACTAAATATTTTCATCATTTGTGTTATAAAAAATGCTGTCAGAAAATGATATTTGTTCCTTTGAGAAAGAAATGGTTGATATGATACTACAAAGAAGTGTATAACGCCTTCACACATTTTTAAATCCTTCAAAGATAGTTTCTTCGAAAATTAGTTTTCTAGTGGTTCTGATGCGCTAGACTTTTTTATTTACGCTAGTTGTGACAAATTTTAACATCTCCGAATTATATCCATTGATTTAATATACTTGTAAGGGTTATTGAATTGTGATCATGGCTCCCTTCTTGTCTTTAAATCAGCAAAGACAACGTATTTAGCAGAGATTAATTGATACGGAAAACTCGATCGTTTTGCGGAATAAGTAGCAAGGAAAATAAATCAAAAAAATTAAAAAAATAAAAATAAAAAAAAAAATATAAGAAATAAAATATGTGTCACATGGGGCACAAACATCAAAATTAATCAAATTTTCTGAATAAAATTTGATGTTATTTTGTAAGGGGAGGTCGAAAATGTTACTTGCACACATTTAGCAACCATTTCTTTCCACGAGCTGAAAGCTTTCTTTACTAAATTCGATAAAAATAGATGCATTTGTTCAAATTGAATTCGTACTTACATTACACATTCTAGGGCAAAATCCTATGAGTAATTGGTACAAAACACTTTTTACTTCCGCACTGTTTATTCACCAATCTAAACATTTACACTTTTAATTGATGAAAACACGAAAATAAAACATGTGTCAAATAGCCCGATGGCCATTTTTATTTATTGCTTTTGTTCATAGGCGGGGAAAGCTTGATAGCGTGTAGGGGCATTAAGTTTGTGGTGTCAGCCATTTAGGTGAAGAAAATTGTTCGAACGATGAAAACCGGGGTGAATGAACGATTTAAAGTAGCACAAGCAAACTTTGAAATTGACTTGGGCTACTATTTCGGAATGCTGCGTGCAGATTATGATGCTAAATGATAAATACGTGTCGTTTGTATATATTTCATATGTAGATGTTTTATGTTACGTTGATAGGCAAACCGATTGATTGAAATTACATTAGCAAGCGTTTTGGTTGTGAAAATTTAATTCGTTTGATTTCAAATACATTTATTTTGGGGAATCTATGGGAATTTTAGATTTTATGGCTGTGTTTGTCTGCAAATAAATGGTAAATGGTATTCCTTATACTATAGTTAAACTTTTTCTGTTAATAGAAAATACGTTGAATAAAGTGGTTAATCAAGAAACAATATTACTGCTCTTGCATTATTTGCATCAGCACAAAAATGAATATTCATGCAAAAAACATTTTCCTCTCTAGAAGTAATTCAATTTTGACTAGAAAGCACATCCGACCACAATATATATAATTTGAAATAGAAATATGGCACAAACGTGACCTTCATGTAAATCTGAATGTTTTTAGTATTTTATTCAAATACTCAAAAGGCTTTTAGAGCAAAAGTAGCTGAAATCGGCCAATTTTGGGTCAGAGTGGTTTGAGGCATAACGGGCCAAGACCGATTGCTGTGATACAAACATTTCGGTTTTGTAAGGGAGTAAGGGGTTTTTTGGCCATAGTTTTGCAAAAACAGCCTTTACGGCGTTTTCGGTGATTGAAAGTGGTCGGAGAATATAATAATGATATTTTAGGGACAAAAAAAAATTTTGATAGGAAACATTAAGCAAAAACGTCCAATTTTCTCAAAAAAATATTTTTTGTCTAGCATGAATTCGGGGCCCTTTCTTGAGTAGTTTCGGGCGAAATTTCCATACCAGTCTAGGAAAAAGCGGCCTAGTTTCGAAGATACGGCAAAAGTAGCGGAAATCGGCCAATTTTGGGTTAGGGTGGTTTGGGATATAACGGGCCAAGACCTATCGCTGTGACACAAACAGTTCGGTTTTGTAGGGGAGTTAGGAGTTTTTGCCTTTAAAATTGCCTTTACGGTGCTTTCGATGATTGAAAGTTGTCGGGCAGTACCATAGTGGTATTTTAATGATGAAAAAATTTTTGATAGGGAGCCGGAGAAGCAAACTATCAAACCAAAAAGGATCTGAACCTTTTTCTATTTAGCACTTTTAGTGCTACTTTCAGTTTTTCCGGACGGTTTTTCGGTGGAATTCATTTTGCCGTATCTTCAAAATAGGCCGCTTTTTCCTAAACTCGTATGGAAATTTCGCCCGAAACTGCTCAGAAAGGTTCCCGAGTTTATTCTAGACAAAAACTAATTTGGGGAAAATGGACGCTTTTGCCCAATGTTCCCTATCAAAAAAATTTTTCGTCCTTAAAATATCACTTTTATACTCCCCGACCACTTGCAATCACCGAAAGCGCCGTACAGGTAGTTTTTGCCAAACTATGGCCAAAAAACTCTTTACTCCCTTACAAAGCCGAAATGTTTGTATCACAGCAATAGGTTTTGGTCCGTTATGTTTCAAACCACTCTAACCCGAAATTGGCCGATTTCAGCTACTTTTGCCCTACAAACTTTTTGAATGTTTGAATAAAATACTCGCAAGTACGAAAATACTCGATACTTGATATGCTTTCAAACTGCACTACCTTAAAGCAGATTTTATATTAACATACTTGAAAGCATGATAAAACTAAACTTCATATAATATTTGATCATACGCTTTGGTCAGACTTAATGGTTTTAGCAACACTATCAGCCATTTATGCATGATAAATGCTAGATAAATGCATGATAAATTATGTATGATAAAAGCTAGATAAATGCAAATACTACGCATACTTTTAATGCAAATCGAAACTCATTGACCTAGTTTATGCGAGATCCCAATGTAATCCCGATTTGGGATTATACTAGTCAGAACGTCGTATAAACGATCAAATTCGGATTTCAGCTTAAACCCGAACAGTTGGGTGTACGCCCGATAACTATGTGTGAGTGTGCATATGAAATGTGTCAATAAAAGTGATTCTTCAACATGACGGATCTTGGTTTGAGCAAATTTATACATTGCACATAGGAAATATGTGCCGCCGCTTGTTTTGTGCATTTGAATAAAACTAATGTCGTTTCGTTTATTTTCGCAAAAGAAGACGTGAATCATAACTAAGTGCCACAAACTACTACCGCCTGCTGTATTTTCCACAACATTGTGGAACGCTGAATGAAGAATTTCAAAATCTTCAGCTATCGCTAAATGTCTCTCCAGTCATTGCCTTCTTCGTACATTAACTGAAATGTTCAACGTAGCCTGAACTTCCTGTCTTATCACATTTATACAATACACTTTCAATGTGAGTGTAACCTACTCCGCAAAACAAGTTTCTATGGTTATACGCAATTCGAATTTCATAAAATCCCAGTTCCAATTTTGTCCGTTTATACGACGCGATATTTGGGATAATCCCGAATCGGGATTAAATTGGGATCTCGCATAAACTAAGTCATTGATTCGCTATTGACGTGAATTGCATTACTCAATAGAAATAAATTTGTATTTGCACCAAAAAAGTTGCCCTTAAATTTTACAATATTTCACGCCGCCCTTGTCATACAAACACATTGCGACCTCTCGCTCACACAACCATACCAGCGGTCGAAAATTGCTTCATTTTTCTCGACCTATTTCGTATCCATTCCTCTCATATCTATGGAATTACCACTCGCCATTAGATACTGCCACCGGAGCTGTTCTTGAACAATACCAAAACAATGAGTGGAAGCCTCTTGCGTTCTTTTCAAAACGATTCAGCTCCACTCAAATGCGATATAACACATACAACCGCGAGCTGCTGGCAGCATACATGGCAGTGAAATTCTTCCGATACATGGTCGAAGTTAGGAAGTTTGTCATACGTACCGAACACAAGCCTCTTATATTTGCTTTCAAGCAAAAAGCGGATAAAGCATCATCACAACAATGCAGGCAGCTACAATATATTTCAGAATTGACAGACAATATTGCGGAGGCCCAAGAACACGATGAACAGCTAAAACAGCTAATATCTGGAAATTCGGCGCTCCGTGTAACACAGATGAAAGTCGCAAACGGCAAACTTTTATTTTGCGACACATCTACAGCCAACTTACGGATATATGTGCCAAAAGTTTGACGTCGGAGGGTTTTCGACATGATACGCAAGGCATCGCATCCATCTAGAAGAGCCACCAGTAAGCAGCTGCGAGCGAAGTATATTTGACCGTGCATGAATAAAGACGTCACAACGAGGGCCAAGAACTGCCTACAATGACAACGGTCTAAAATCCACAGATACGTGCATAACGCTCCACAAAGCTTCGAATATTGTGATCATTTTAATCATATCCATTTGGGTACTGTCGGACCTCTACCAGCATCGAACAAATTCCAATATATATTAACGATATTGATCGCCGTACGAGATGGCCACAGGCTATTCCTGTCGAAAATATTTCGGCATACACTATCGCCACAGCGTTTTATTCAACATGGATTTCTCAGTTCGATTCACCCAAGCAAAATACAATTGACCAAGGATCTTCTTTTGAATCAGCACTCTTTCGCGCGTTGACGAAATTAACTGGATGTAAAAAAAACAAGCTACCGCATTTCATTCTAAATCGAATGGAATGATTGAAAATGGCACCGATCGTTGAAGGCTGCAATTATGTGCCACAGTAGTAAAATCGTATGATTTTTCACCACGTGCGATGGGGACAGGATATCCAAAGTGTGGTAGTAATATGCAACTAAAACTGTGGTACTCCGACGAGGTCTTTTTGTATGGAGAAACCAGTTTCAAAAGCCAAAAGTGTGGTAGCTGTGGCTTTTTTTTCCGTCGTTGGAAGGTGGAAATCTTCTAGAAGATGCTTCAGGGCTCCTGCCCTGGAACATGCCGGATTTTTACCGACTAAAACCACCTCCTTCTTCTTCCACACTCTCCACGGGACTACTTATTCAGCATTACTTCGTGGGGGTGGATCAGCCATTAGCTGCTTCTAAGCATCCTTTCTTCTTCCTTCTTTCGGTCCCTTTCCGCGTCACGCAGTTTGCGGTGAATATTTTTAAGTATTTTTTTTGGCGGCATTCCACGCATATTGGGATTTCAGCATGCAGTTCACGATATTTACCGCTGATATCCTTGTGCCTAGTTCCGTCTCTAGGGACAGGTGAACATAACGTGTTCCGCATCCGCGGGTACATTTTTGCAGGCTGGACAGTCCGGTGAAGTGTCGAGTCCAAAGCGATGCAGATAATACCGATAACCGCCATGTCCGCTCAAGAATTGGGTTAGGTCATAGCTTGTTTCTCCGTGGCCTCTTGAAACCCATTGCGCAACGTTGGGGATTAATTTGCACGTCTTACGCCCGTTTTGCGCCTCTTCCCAGTTACTCTGCCATGAGCGCATTGACACTAGCCTTTGAATCTCTCGCGTGCTCGCTGTCCGTGCTTCGTTTTTCTAGAGTCGAAGCGCTTCATCCGCAACAATTTCGATGGGCAGCATACTGGCTATTACACACGTGCCTTATAGGACGTTGTTCGAAAGGCGCAGCAAGTTCGAAGTGCAATCAGTCGGTAGGCTGCTTGCATTTTTCGGTGATTCGATTTTATGTGTAGCGCTGGTGCCCACACTTGTGCTGCGTACATTAGAATAAAGGTCACCACTCTTGAAATCAAAAGCCTTCGGGTTTGCTTCGGGCCGCCAATATTGGGTAGCATTCTAGCGAGTGCTGAACCGACAATGGATGCCTCCTTAACAGCTGTCTCCAGATGAGGTTTGAAGCTCAGTCTGCTGTCGATAGTTACGCCTAGATATTTTATAGCAGGCTACGAGGTAATTATACAGTCACCAACCTTTATTCGTACTACTGGTAGTTTACTGCGCTTCGTGATTAGTACCATTTTCGTCTTCTGGTCGGCTAGTTTGAGCCCAGTGCAACTAAGCCATGATGTAACAGCCCAGATTGCTTCGGTTGCGTAAATTTCAACTTCTTCAAGGTGACGAATTGGAATCACGATGCCAATATCGTCGGCGAAGCCTACCACCACCACGTTTTTGGGTACTCGTAGCCTTAATATCCCGTCGTACATTACATTCCACAGAAGGGGGCCAAGAACAGATCTCTGTGGTACTCCCGCCGTTATTAGGTAGAGTTTTGGTCCTTCGTCAGAGTCGTAGCGTAAGGTTCTTTCCTTGAAGTAGTTGACGATTATAGACGCCAAATAGCGTGACACTCCATTATCGACCAGAGCGGCTATAATACGGCTCCACCTCGTGGAGTCAAAGGCGTTTTTTACGTCTAACGTGACCACGGCACAGCATCCTCCTCTACCCCTCGCGTTCATTGCCATGTCTGACACCATTCTGACAGCGTCTACAGTTGATCGCCCTCTCCAAAAACCGAATCGTTGATCCGATAGTCCGTTTTCGCTTTCGATTTCTGACAGCAATCGTTCATATATCACTGGCTCGAAAATCTTCCCCATCGTATTCAGCAAGCATATTGGCCTACAAGATGATGCCTCCCTAATAGGTTTATCCTGCTTGGGTAGGAGCACCAGTTTCTGCTGCTTCCATTGCTTGGGAAAAACGCCTTTCCGTTGGCACGTTGTGAAAGTATCAGCGAAAACATTTGGCATCCCCTTTACCGCCAGCTTAAGTGCTTTGTTAGGTATCGCATCCAATCCGGGAGCTTTTTCGTCACCCATTTTGCGTATAGCTGCCAATATTTCTTCTCTGCTTACCGCCGGCACGTTTTGAGGGTCTACCTGTATAGCCGGTAGGCTATCGTCTCGATTCTGTGGGAATAACGTTGTGACTATTTCCTGGAGCATCTTCGGACACTTTATTTGAGGAGAATTCTTTTGCTTTATTTTAGTCATAACGGCTTTGTACGCTCCGCCCCATGGATCGTAATCGGCCTCGTTACACAGCTTTCTGAAGTGCTCTCTCTTGTAGGTTCTTCCGGGCGTATTTGTATTGGTTGTGCAAGTCTTCGTAGTCTGGAGTATTCCTGCGGCGCTGGCTACGTCGTCTAGCTTTAAGACATTTTTTCCGAAGCTCCTGGATTTCTGCGTTCCACCAATAATTTGCCTTCCTGGCCTTGCCTTCCTGGCCTTGTGGAGAGAACGCCGTGGCATGGAGGCATCACGTGCCCGCTGTATCTTGCTGATGATTCGCATGGCCTTCGTCAACGCAGTTCCGTCCATTTCCATATCCGGAGGTAGCATTTCCCGGAACATTTTTTCATCTAGCTTCTTTGATGACCAGCCAAGCATTTTTTTTTCTTGGGAACTCGCACACATTGTGTTTTTGTTACGTACGTAGTTCACCGTAGCTATTATGGCCTGATGGTTACTGTGCGTGTAGTGCTTGCTAACCAACCACTGCAAGTCCTTCACTAGAGCGTCGCTCACAAAAGTGAGGTCTACGATGGATCCAAGCTCTCGCCTATTGAAGGTGTTGGCATTCCCATTGTTTGCGAGGACGATATTTAGTCGCGAATAAGTTTCCAATAAAACTTGTCCCTTAGCGTAGGTTTTCTTGCTTCCCCACTCCTCAGACCAGGCGTTGAAGTTGCCGCCTATGAGCTTCGGATTGTGCAATTTTGCCTCCGTTGCTACGCTGTCCAACATCCGTTTATATTCTGCCAACGTCAAACTTGGTGCTGCGTGACAGCTATATACATAGATGCCATCAATTTTAGCCCATACGTATCCATTCCCCGGTAGTTGCATTACATCCTGGAACGCCCGATCCCCGCACGCCCATACTGCTGCTTTACCACTTGCATCCGTCGTCCAGACGCCACTATGAAGATTTCGACAATGATTGAGATTCAGTTGTATGATCTTCACTTTCGTCTGGAGTTTAACGCCTTCTTGAAAACTGGACACCTGCTGCTACCCGCTACGTGCTTGTTATCGCAACCTTGGGTTTCTCTGCAGAAGAGACAATTCGGATCCTTATTGCAATTTTCGGCAACGTGACCTTCTTCTCCACATCTTCGACACAGCTTTGATTGATCCTGCGGATTTCTGCAGTTGTTCGCTATATGTCCGAATTCGAGGCATTTGAAACACCTTTTCATTGAAATCTGCTCCCGTAATCTACAAATTAGCCACCCGATTCGGACTTTGCCTGCTGCTAAGGCCTTACGTGCTTGGTCAACCGCAAGATGTATAGTGGCTGTTTGAGTACCCCTGAAAGATCTTCTAAGACTCCCGACATTTGATTCTTCCACGTTTGACAGCCCCAGCTTGTCCTTTAGAGCACTGCAAATTTCCTCCTTTTGTAGTGATCTCATCTAGATCTCGGCATTCAACTCCTACTCGCTGGCACATACGTTAGCCTGTTCTCCAAGAGAGGTCTGAATTTTTGCCTTGAATTCTTCATGTTCGGATCCGCCAGATTTCAGTTCGAGCAGCAGGCAGCCTGTCTGTGTCCGTCGGATGCGGGTCACGTTGTCACTTAAGTCCTTTAAAGTAGGGTCACCCTTCGCAGGACATCCGCGTATGTAACACCCTCCTTAGCAGTGATAATCATTGCCTCCAGGCAAGGCCTCCGTTGTAGTTGTTTTTTTTTTTATCTCTCGACCTTGGTCCACTTGCACAGGTTCTTTGCTGCTTTCTCGCCCCGGTTTGGCACTGGAAAGAATCTTCTTTGGTGTCCTCACCCTCTTTCTTTTAGGTGTAGTTTGTCGCTCGTGTAAATCAGCCGCTTCCTCTCTTGGCCGCTTTTGCACTTCTATTTTTTCTGTGCGTCGACCAGCACTAGCCATAGGGCCTAGCGGAGTGGATTTTTTTCTGGAAGGTGCCGTCGGTGTAGTTTGCGTACCCATTTCTACCTTGCCCTGAACTTGCATTGTCCGATGTGCCACTTGCTCATCTCTCACCTTGTTGTAGGTCGATCTTATTGCCCGTATCCGCTCCTTAATCGCGTTGTGAACGTTATAACGCAGGTTTACATACTCCATCAGGTCAACAATGAGGTTCCCTAGTTTTGTGAACACATCCGTTACGGGTTGCTTGCTGCCTTCAGAAAGGGTGTTACTCAGTTTTGAGAGTGCACTGTCCTGTGATGTCGGAGATCGACGTAGAAGCGCGCTGCGTTGAAACGGATTCTCCATTTGTACACTGGTGTTTTGCCTTGTAGTATTGAGCGTTGAAGGAGCCAAGCTGCCCGCTCCTTTAACGTTAGGGTCCGCTAGTGACTCCATTCCAGCTATGCTGGAAGATAGCCTGCCGGAAGTCACGGTTCCTTCCGACGTTTGAACGTATATCCCCGTTCGAATTTTCTGCTCCTTTACTTCCATCGTTGGTTTATTATTCTGGGTTCCTTTCAATAGCCTTTTATACCTGCGGCCAGGTTAGACGCATAGTTAAAGGACGGCGCCAACTCGTCCTGTCATAGAGAGCTCATTGGGTTTCTAAGGCATTTCCGCCCCACCCTCCTTCTCTACCGCTCTCGGTCGGGGACTGCTTATTGGTTATTCGCAGCTAACCTACATTACTGTAGGCCGTCCATGATCCGCCACCTATGGACCCCACAGTAGCTTGAGCTACGCCCTGTAGCTGTGGCTTGAAGGCGGGTTCCATGGGGTATGGTGTCATGGGATGTTGGAATGGAGCTTGTTTTAGGCTGAGCCGATTGGTCGGGAGCTGGTTTTAGGTTTAGCTGATTGGTCAGGAGCTAGTTTTTGGTAAGAGGTGACTTGATCCAAGTGAAGAGCCCGAGTATTGTATTCGGAACGAGAGGACTAAATGTGTTTTCGTCCAAAGTGTGTTAGTGAAATCGAAATTGTTTCACTATGAAAAGCACGTGTTTGTGCAGATGAAAGAAAAATAGCACGACATGTGAAGATACACAGTGTGTATTTTTGTGTGGATCGGAACCAGAACCAAAACGGAATGGGTAATAATACTCGATCAATGCTTTTGGTTGATATAATCTTTGGCTTGGGGCATGTTTGTTGCATATGCATGTGTGATGAATGAAAATGTCTTGTGTTAATGGATGGATTTGAGTTATTTGGCCTTGATCGTAAAAAATATAAGATATGAAACTGTGCAAATGTTAAGATTGTAAACTGACCTATGTTGAGTGATGATGAATGGGGATTTTACGCGCTGCAGAGACTGGGTCATAATTGGATGAATGTCTTTATGTATGTTTCCGAATGGTTATTTTTACATGAAAACTAAAACGTTATTTGCTGGTTGCAGAAGAGTAGGTCAATGTAGGGGTGTTACTTAACATGTATTTTCTTATGTATGCTGATGGTATTGACGATTTTTATGGTCGAATGTGGTGATGATAATGTGCGGGAAGGGAATAATCGCTTGCATTTAATTTGCATAATGGGCGTATTGAAAGTTTGCTATTTAATTGTCTGAGTGAATGATTTTATAATGGTCCTCAGAGGGTTCATGAAGGAACTGTTGACCAGTATCGAGCGATGGTTTTAGGTTGTATTTGTATTTTTTGTGATGTTTATCACGTTCATGAATTCAAACATGCTAACTTGCATTTTGAATTGATGGAGTGAAAAGAAAAAACCAACGTTGAAGTGAAAACCTGTAATAGAATGTTGGATAGAAAAACGAGAATATGTTGAACAAGTTTTTTATTTTTCATGATTCACCATTTTTTTTTTCTACAAAACAACTTTAAAAATCCTTCCCGAGTGTTATCCTTGCCACCATAGATGATATAGTGGTTTTCAATCTTATTGAGATTGGTGATCTGCTTCGAATGAATCTTTACAGAGAATCTGGAAGGCAAAAACAAGAACTTTCCATTTTCCAGAAAAACTGCAATTTGTTTACCGTACGCTGCCTTCACCTCCTTGAACTCTTGAATTTTATATTCACCCACCTCTAAAAAAAAACCCATCGTGTCATCTCGGCCGGTGTTCCGGCAGCGACTTTATTTAATTCGACATTCTAGCAAAGTTACTTTTGTAAAAACAGGTAATTTACGTACATTCTATGAAAAAGTTTCGAAGCTGGGTGTCAAGACTTACCACCTCGGTTGGAGGATTTTCCTTGTTTGTATTTTATCAATAGAATTTTTCCTCTTATATACAGAATTCTTGTCTAGAAAACTTGAAAAATCTATAACTCGGTAATCTACAATTTCACAATTTGACATTTGTTCAGGTTGTGAAATTAAATCTTATCCATATTATTAATGATCGGTATCTTATGGGTAAGTCATTGAAGATATGTTATTGCTTATGTACAAATTGGAATTACCTGATGGGTAGACTAGTAAACGAGTAGATGAAATAACCTTGCAAGTAAGTATAAAAGTGTTGCTTGGAGATGGTAGAAACATCAAAATTAAATTCGCAGACTCGAATAGAGGAAGTTCTTCTACATCAGGAATAATTGACTGGTGAGTAATGTACGACGAAGAATACAAGATTATTTTTTAAAATTTTATATATTTTTATTTATGTTGAATCTTTCAGATAAGCGAGAAGGAAATCTGGCTACAACGGTCGTTTTGCTGGTGTTTTTCCTCAAGGTAAATTAAGAGGGGTATTAAAGAAAGGCGCGGTGGAATTCATACCCGAGGTTTCAGTTGTGCTATTTGCACAGACAAGATAGTCTTGTTTGCATAATTAAAGGCCAGGAATAATCAAAGACGTCACATAAAAAGACCATTTCAATAATTCCGTGGCGGAAAAAAATATCTGTCGAAAGAACAAGCATCAAGAGCTACAGAAAAGTGGAAAAAAGCTCTTCCTGACATTGCGTGGCAGGCAAAAATATATATGCCAAAAAGTCAGGTGTTGGAAGCTGCAGAAACTCGAGAGCTGCTATACTATCTTGGTATATTGTTTTGAGTATATAAGTTTGGATATTTTAAGTATATATTATATAGAATATTTTTCAGTATTATGAGTAATGAAAAAAAAAATTGTTAAAAGGAGGTAATTTCCAGCGGTTAAGACCTTTTTTGAACAAAGGTAAACAATTTTAACTTAACTTTTAGTTTTTATTTTGATTAAGAAGAATTGAATAGTATAAGCATAATAAATCATTTAAGTAGTTCTTTAACTTGAGGATATAATATATTTGTATCTAGCTTAAATATTTTACTTAGAGATATAAGACCAAAAAAACCCTAGCGCATCATAACCTCTAGAAACACTAATGTTCGAAGAACAGAAGAGGATTTGTGCAGATTTTGAGCGTGTATTCTACCACTACTTACTTTTCTTACTAAAAACTAATACACCCTAAGTAATAATAGAATCTAAGCTTTTTTAATTTCGGTGACTTCATCGAAAGTTACTGCGGTAGAAAGGTGTTTGGGCCCGCCATCCGAAATATGTGCAGATCTTAGGAAATTTTAACATTGTTTACTTATTTTCATTGGATATGTTTGCGAGGAAAATACTTAATGCAAACATTTATTGGAAGGAAAATAACAAAAAAGCCTAGTGCTGGCAGCCCTTTGCTAGCACCGAAACAAAAAATATTTCGCATCTGCCTTACGTTGAAGTCAACCTGCTCTGTGAATTGCGTATTGATCCGATGCCTGTATTGGAAATTATAGGGATGCAAAGAAATTTAGGGTAACCATTCGCAAAAGCTTTCAAATTTTCTAAATCTTAATATTTGGTGTTTATTTTCACTATGAGATCACTACTATTTGAAAATTCGATGCTTAAATCGCTTACTAAAGGAATGCCGAAAAAAATACGAAAACAACCATAGCTGGCAACCTTTTCATTATTTTGAAATTACATTTCTACTGAATATTGCCTACAATAAGTTTAATTTGCCATTTGAATTTTGTTATGACTCAATCACTGTATTGGAAGCTATAGGGCAAAAAACTTTATTTTCCTCAGGAATTTTCCAAATTAAAGACAGTAAAATTACCATAGCTGGCACCTCCAACCGAATTTTTCAACCAAATTTCCACCAAACGTGGCTTAAAGTAAAGTTCCACTTCTGTGTGAATTTTATTAAAATCCAATGACTAAATCAGAATTTTTAGGGCCAAAAGCAGTTATTTTTATTAGACATTTTTCAAAATGGCACCACTGGCACAATATTGCCCGCATTTTAAAATCACTTCTATCAAACTTGGTCCTACTTAGGGCCAATACAATCTGTAAATTTCAACTAATTCTTATTATCGGATCGTGAGTTTCCGTGAACAGAAGTTTTTGATGCTAAAAATATAGGTTAATTGGGAGAGGGTTACCAGGGGTACCCGTTGTGAAATTTCAATTTTTTTACTTTGACTATGTAAACAAAGCATAAGATTTATATATGAGTGACTTTTTTTTCAAGAAGCGACATTTTTTCAGGAGATTCGATGATTTGAAGGTTTCCACTTTTAGCGCCTGCCCCCTAACATGCTCATTCAAAGTTACACAAATTTACAACTAAATAATATCAATATGTTCTGAAAGTTTCATTATTACTTAATTGCTCTGGCAAAAGTTGCCGCAATTGAAAAATTTTCGAATTTTCCCGTTCTCTTTTTAGGAACCTAGCGCACACATGGGGTTAAACAATTCCAAAACATTATTCGATTCACATGCAAAACATGTTCAACATTTATTTT
>CANBKX010000491.1:0-17041 GCA_947369275.1 Nemotelus nigrinus
AGTGACGCCCAAAATTGCTTTAAATGCAATGACTTCAGTTTCGTCTAATATTTATAATATACGCTAATGTTTATGTACCAAACAAATTTTAAATCTTTTACTGCCCACATTGGGCGCCATTTTTTCAATGGACTTAAAGATGAAAGTTTATATATTTTGCATTAACAAACTGCAATATTTTTTTATAAATCGCATCATTTGCCAGCAGAAAATATACACATTTTCCACCAAAAGGTCCGCGATTCACATTACAATGCACTATATCATGTCATCTGTGTTGCTTGAAAAATGACCTCAAACAATTCCGCAAAGCTCCGTTTAAAAAACCATCAGAATGACAATAATCTGACAACGGAAACGGTTTGTTATTCAACATAGAAAACCAATTTACCAGACAGCTAAATCAACTACACCCTTTTCGGGAAACTGCAAAAGAAAGCCGACTGCTCGTAAACGCCACCATGTTACTGCATAGCCCAGTGAAATCCGACATAAAAAAGGCGAAACTTCGGAAAAATTAGGGGAAAGCTGAATTTTGTTGTGAACCTTCGTACTGGCGTGTTGAACAAAATGTCAAAAGTCCCCATCGATCCGAGTGCTGCGTTACTTTTTATACGGGGCCAAAGGTCACCAAAAGTGACCTTTCCTAAATATATCAGTAACGGTCACGTTTTCAGTACCTACAAGTTTTATAGCAAAGGGGGGTTGGGGGTGGTGGGAACTTTTCGGAGCACACTTTTCCATCTACCTTGGAGTGTGGTAAATAAGTTTGTTTACATGTTTTTTTTTCATGCGCCTCTTAAGCATAGAAAATCAAACTCACAAACATTCCAAGTCGTAATGAAAATCGGATAAGGTCAACATGCCGTTGAGAAGGAAGATGCTGTTAGTAGCAAATGTTTAGATTCAATATATCTCAAAAACGGTTATGGTTACAAGAAAAAGCAATAGAATATTTTTTGTTGGAAATTTTCTAAGCTACAAATTCATCACACATTGTGCTTCTGAAGACGTGACCGTTACTGAGATATTTAGGAAAGGTCACTTTTGGTGACTTTTGACCCCGTATAAAAAGTAACGCAGCACTCGGGTCGATGGGGACTTTTGACATTTTGTTCAACACGCCAGTACCAAGGTTCACACCAAAATACAGCT
The DNA here is from genome assembly GCA_947369275.1 of Nemotelus nigrinus. Classification (NCBI taxonomy): domain Eukaryota; kingdom Metazoa; phylum Arthropoda; class Insecta; order Diptera; family Stratiomyidae; genus Nemotelus; species Nemotelus nigrinus. Next base: position 1,156 of record CANBKX010000491.1, read on the forward strand.
TTCCCCTAATTTTTCCGAAGCACCATGTTAAATTTCCCCGGGCTATTCGATCCACCATCGTCGTTTCAGCCACTGCACATAATGACACAATTCCATTCACATTTCAATTTTTTTCTTTGATGTGCATTTTTCATTCATGCATGGAACTATAAACTCCTTCAAGTGCTATTCAATTGAGAACTCACCATATTTGGAGAACAATGCAGAATTTCGCACTGAGATGCAGCCAGCCGGCTGCTAATGGTGTCATTAAACAAAACTCAGCTATAAATCAAGTAATTCATTCAAATCAAACTTTATGGAAATCAAATAAAATATACATCATGATCAGGTGCAATGGTGAAATACGATAAATGCATCCACGCACACATACAACTGCCGTGGTCTATGCCCTGGATCGGTACAATACCGTGTTGACCTAGTCACGGATAATTTAAAGACCTAGTCATGGAAAATTTAAATAGAAACAATATACATATTTTAATTCTCTTCGTCGGTATTTTTTTATATTCTCGCATTCATTGAGTCTGACAGACCGGCTTGAACCATGCTAGCTTTAATCATGGAATGCCAGATAAATTCATGAATTATGTCGTCGTAATCAACATCATATATCTTTTTCAAACAGATTTTAGAAAATCAAATTCAATTGAATTGGAACTGAAACAAATGAACATAAAAAAAATCTCAATTGAGTAAACAATGTTTAACATCATTATTTTGGTAGAATAACGTGAACATACCAACAAAAGACTGGGCTTTTTAAAATCCATGGCCTAGATTTGTTTGTTTCGATAAAAAAAAATCGCTAATAATCATTCTCGCTCGCATAGACTTATTAGGTAGCCAGCAATAGTTTGAAGTTTGTGATTAGTTTGGATGGAAAATATAATTAATTTTTCCAAAAGCATTGAAACTTGAACTCGACTAAAATAAATTCAATTTCAAATTGATAACGATTGAGCTGTGATTTTTAAAATCACTCGTGCCAATCAATCAAAATCCTAATTATAGCTAACGTACGACAATTTTTGAAAAAAAAATATTTATCTGATGTATTACAAACTTTAGATACTTTCCAATATGGCAATGACACGACATGTCAATAAAATCAATGCCACCTAGAAGTACGGGCCGTCAGGATACGTAATCGTTTTAGCTATGACGTCAATTTGGGCAGGCATTTTGACATTTCCATCTGGCAGTGCCGATATACACCGATATTTTACGTGCGAAATTTTAGCTATAATATAAATAAATCGTTAGTTTTTTGTGCGTGGACCCGTTATAATAATAATATTTAGTCATAACTTGCATTTTGTGTCTATCAATTGTATCGACAGTGAATCGACACAAAACGTCACATAACCTAACACCAACCGATAAACATTTCGTAGCGAATTTTTCCAATTATACCGCACGCACCGCATTAATTTGTATTTTAGCTGGTCACTAGCACTGTTCCGCAGATCTCACTTTGTTTTCACTTCACTCACTTCAATACAACCTGTACAATTTACGATTTCCCGCAGACGTCCCATAAGACTACGTGTGTTTTTCACGACACTTTGATAGTCTAGTGTGACGTCATTATTCTGCATTACGGCCCGTATTTCTAGGAGGCATTGGTAAAATCAAGTAATTTTACCATTTTGTACGACACCGGCGACGCCGACCGTTGTCGCAATGCCTTTTAGAAGTACGGGCCGTCATGCAGAATGATGACGTCATAGTTTGCGGGAAAAATGTCGCGAAAAACACATGTTAATTGTGCAGGTTGTGTCAAAGTGAGTGAAATGAAAATAAAGTGAGACCTGCATAACAGTGCTAGTAAATAGCTAAAACACAAATTAATGTGGTGCGTGCGGTATAATTGGTAAAATTCGCTACGAAATATTGATCAGTTGTTGTTAGGTTATGTGACGTTTTGTGTCAATTCACTGTCGATAGAATTGATTGACACAAAATGCAAGTTTTGACTAAATATTATTGCTACAACGCATTCACGCACAAAAAACTAACGTTTTATTTATATTTTAGCTAAAAATCCACTCGTGAAATCTCTGTGTATACCGACACTGCCTGGTAGAAATGTCAAAATTTCCCGATTAATTGACGTCATAGCTAAAACGACTACGTAGAATGACGGCCCGTACTTCTAGAAGGCATTGGTTGTCACCACGTTGAATGCCATTAAAACCGTTTTACTTTGTGTCACCAACGTCATAGCACCATATTTATTTCATTCAATTTTAAAAAGAATAAGAAATGAAGATGCATTTTTCTCGTTTGCTATCGTTTTAAATGTTAATACGAAAAATGTCAAACTGTGAGGCAGTCAGTCATTCTGTCATGTCTGGAAGAATGTATAAGTAAGTAATGAAAAATTCTTAATTATAATAATAATAATATAGAACGCATGATTCTGACTGTAGTGTATAATTGACATAGTTTAAGGATCAAATTAAATTTTGACGGATGAAACATCAATCATATCGCCCGACTTATCCGTTAGGCGATTACACTCCAAGAGATTGGTTTATTTTATATGTAGCATAGTAAAATTGCGTGAAAAGAGCAAGTTCAAATGAAAGAGCGAATAAAAGGACGCGATGATGTGATTGTTATTGCATTTGTTGAGGCATTTGTGAAGTTAATAAAAATGGATATAATGGAGTCATTTTGAATAATGTGAATAATATCGGTCGATAGGAGATGTTGAGAATGAATGGTGGTGGAAGATAGACACTGAGTCGCCAGCTGGTATGTATGAACACTTAAAATGTGCTCGTCACACAATGGGAAAGTGGGTGAAAATAGAACATGCTGCTGCAAACTATGCGAACGGAATAAGAGTAATATGACTATGAATTTTAAAGTACTTAACGATAAAATTGTTATTGCAATGTATTTTTATTGCAATAATTTGATACTAATACAGGTGCATTTAACTTTTAATACAAGTTGTTATTTTTAGAGGCATATAACGTTGAGTTGGCAACACTTTTTAATGCTACGTATAGTGTGACGGCTGTCAAGCGTTTTATGGTTAGTTTGGTTTGCCATTTTATCATGAATAGGTGTACACCTGAGCAACGTCTGCAAATTGTCCAGATTTATTTCGAGAAAAAAACGGCCCTGTTTGAAAAACTCATCGCGCACTCCGTCAATTTTATGCCTGACATAATCATCCATCAGAACAATTAATTTGATTAACCATGGATCGTTTCAGCACCATGTTTGCTCTCACTGATAATAAGCATCCATCCAGACGTCGTATAGTGCGTAATGAAAAAACCATAGCAGCTGTAGAGCGTAGTATCGATGAAGACCCAAGTGAGCCTATTCGACATCGTGCTCAACAATTAAACCTATGTCCATCCACATTATGGAAGATTTTACGGAAGGATCTTGGTTTGCGGGCTTACGAAATCCTACTCGTGCAGGAATTGAAGCCGAACGACTACCGGGCACGGAGTAGGTTCGGTGTGTGGGCCTCAAGAACAAATTACTGCAGATCTCGAATTTCATAAGAAAATTTTATTTAGCGATGAGGCTAATTTCTGGTTGAGTGGCTATGTCAATAAACAAAACTGCCGCATTCGGAGTGATGAGCAACCACAGGCGGTCGTCCAAACATCGTTACGTCCGGAGAAAGTCACTGTTTGGTGTGCTTTATGGGCCGGTGGAATAATTGGTCCATATGTCTTCAAAAATGCTGCTCGTTCTGGAATTGACTCGCCGTAATGCAGGGAACCTCAGAGTTCAACAGGATGGCGCGACATGCCATATAGCTCATCCAACCATCGACTTATTGAAAGAAGCATTTGATGAGCGCATAATTTCTCGTTTTGGACCTGTGGAACTGGCCTGCAAGATCTGGTGATTTAACACCGCTGGACTATTTCTTGTGGGGATACGTTCAATTGTGTTAACATAAATTCTCAACGTTTGGGTACATATTGAACTTAAAGTAATAAAATACTCAATTAAACTTTAACACCAGGAACACATCGTTCTTTGCTGAGTTTTTATTTTCAAAACTATTTATTCATTTCACATTTAAAATATTTTCATTTATGTTGGCCTACTTAAATGTAACTCTCGTGTCCCCACAAACCCACCTTTCTGATGATCATCAGACCTATAAACGGCATCATTTCGATATATTTGTGCTTCGTTTAGCTTTTTCAAATCAAGGATGTCGTCAACGTACTTTATCCAATGCCAGTGAAGCGAACCTTCAAGTTGATTCTTCGGGTCAGTCTGTAATATCATTTTTTTTTCATGACTATTCGGTCATATGCATCCCTGTCCACTACGACCACCGCATTTCCCTAATCCACTTTTGGATTGAAACATAAATTGGTATGGTGAACTATTACAACTATTTCAGTATCGTTTGAGTCTTATATAGGTTCGTCTGCTTACCGTTTTGATTCCTAATAAGTTTAGCAACTTTGCCTCTAATTTGCAATTTCTCTTCAGTAAGATCTTTTACCATTACTTTGACATTAATCAGCTTAGTTTATACCCTGGCTAAGCAGTTTCAATTGTTCTCCTAGAAATTGTGCCACGACATCGTTGGAAGTAGTCCCAAAAGCATTCTTTTTTCCGGTGTTCTTATCTTTTACCAGCTTCTTCAGTTTTCTTCTGAAAATACTCCTCTTACTGTCTTTTCCACATTAAAAGGTCCTGTTCTTTTTTTTCCAAAATACCTTAAGTCACTTGACAACAACTTTGCTGACGACAAGCAGGGATTGCAATGAGCCCCGGGGAAATAGGTACGATTGTAAATTTTACCATGGGCGAAATTGGGCGAGCGTGCGATGCGTGGATGCCACTTCGAAAGTCACTAACGGGCGAACCGAAGGCTTATTGTTGGACTGAGGAGATAGCGGAACTGAGGCGAAGAGCTCTAGCGTTGCCGCGAAGGGCGCAGCGGTCTATTGGACGACCAGAAGCGTTGCTACTTGCCATGACGCGCAAAAAGGTAAAAAAAAAAACCCTAGCGCATCAGAACCGCTAGAAACACTAATGCTCAAAGAACAGTAGAGAATTTGTGCAGATTTTGAATGTGTATTTTACCACTACATACATACTTTCCTTACTTAAAATTTAAACACCCTAAATAATAATAGAATCTAAGCTTATTTTAATTTCGGTGACTTCATCGAAAGTTACAGCGATAGAAAGGTGTTTGGGGTTGTCATTCGAAAAATGTGGATATCTTAGAAAATTTTAACATTGTTTGCTTATTTTCATTACAAATGCTTGCGATGAAAATACTTAATGCAAGCATTTATTGGAACGAAAATAACAAAAAGGCCGATTGCTGGCATCCCTTTGCTAGCACCGAAGCAAAAAATATATCGCATCTGCCTCACGTTGAAGTCAACTTGCTCTGCAATTTTCGTATTGATCCGACGACTGCATTGGAAGTTATAGGAAAGCAAAAAAATTTAGGGCTACCATTCGCAAAAGTTTTCAAATTTTCTAGATCTTAATATTTGGTGTTTATTTTCACTTCCAGATCACTACGATTTGAAAATTTTATGCTAAAATCGCTTGCTAAAGGTATGCCAAAAAATACACAAACAATCATAGCTGGCAGCCCTATCATTGTTTTGAAATTAAATTTCTACTGAATATTGCCTACAATAAGTTTAATTTGCCATTTAATTTTGTTATGATTCGATGACTGTACTGGAGTCTATAGGGCAAATAGCTTCATATTCCTTAGGAATTATCAAAATTTAAGACACCAAAATTACTATAGCTGGCAGCTCCAACCGAAGTTTTTAACCAAATTTATACCAAACGTAACGTTACTAATTTTCTTTGAAAATCAGTAATAAGCAACACGGTTTCATCAAGGGTCATTTCATTGATATTAATTTCGTAGAATTTTTCGATTTTTTGGCTTCTGTTCTTGGCAAATAGCAACAAGTTGACGTAGTTTGCATTGAGTTATCGGATACTTTTGATAAAGTTGGTCCCCATCAAGGGAAGTTTCTCCGTGCGTTTAAACAGGGTTTTAGAAGCCTGGAGTGAAGTGGAAGTACAAATCAACGTACCCGCCCTCTCCCACGTCACTCCCGCATTCGGAAAAAAACCTGGTTAAAAGCATAGGCGCATGAGTAAACACCTCTTTATTGCTTACCAGATGAGGTCACCTATTTTAGCATATCCGGCCCCTTTTTCCTGGTTTTTATCCTATATTTTCAACAGAAACTGTTAAGTGGTTCTGAATAGTTGTCTTTTCTCTCCTTTTTATCCTTGTTCTGGTGTAACACAACGCTCCGTTCTTGGCCGACTATTGTTTGTTCTTTTCATCAATGATCTGCTCTTTGTTTTTACATTAACATCCTTCCTTTATGCAGACGATGTTAAGCGGTTCTACGAAACCATCTCTGTTAATGACTGCATTTTATTGTATTCGAATCTAGCAGCCATGGTATACATCCAGATCTGTTTGTCTCAATTTTTGCGCGATCAAGAACAACATTTTAGACAACATTCATTTCACTTTTTTACTGTATTTTAACAAACTAATACTCCAAGCTCAATTTCGACTGGAGCGACATTATTTTGAACAAAATTTTGACACAAAATTAATTTCAAAACATGCATAAAAAAAAATTAAATAATTATGGAGTAAATTTTTTAGCTTTTCACATTGGCTCTAAATCGAAAATGTTATTGGCCGACACACATTTCAGATAACGCACAGTTTGCCAGGATTTTGCTTAGCATAAAATATGAAGTGGTTTTGCGCAGTTTGTAGAAAATCTCAAGTGTTTTCGCAAATTAATTCGACTGAGCTAAACAAGGTTACGCCCTTTGTGGAATCTACATAGTTAAAATATGTAGAATCTTAACCTGTTTCAGTCAGTTTTTATCGTATGCACGGTACGGAATTTTTTTTTTTTAATCGAATTCGTCGTCGAAAATCAAACATAAATATGTAAATGTATAAATACACATATATATCCAATTTCGTGACACACTTCTTCAGCTCAGCAAACTAGCATCTACTAAACTGAAGAAAATTTCACCATTTCAACATACTCATGCATGAATGCTGAAAGAGGGTCAGGAAGAGCCGGGACCCCCCAGACCTCAGACTGGCCCTTCCCAGAAAATATTATTTTCCTACCGCAGACTCTTGACTTTTCGCCTCTCTAGTTATTGTGTTTAAATTCAATTAACGGAAAAACTTGGGGGAGTGCTCCTGAATCACGAAACATCTCAAATTTATGCACAATGCATTTAAGAACATATGTGCTAAGACGGCAAGGAAGATAGTAAGTGAAACGGTGCGTGAACAGTCTAATCTGTGCTTCAGTCGAAATGGTGCCAAAGATAACCGCCGAAACTTTTTAGAATATTGTGAATTATTATCGAAGCATGATTTAGATTTTGAAAAACACTTTAAAAACAATGTTGCGAAATACTGTGTGGCAAATCACAAAATGAGTTAATAGAAATAATTAATTGTTCACAGAGACATAACAGATGAGATAAAAGAGTGCGGACTGATAGCCACTATGGCAGTCGAAGCAAAGTACCACAAACAGGAACAGCTCTCTGTTGTTGGGAGGTTGGTTAAAGGGCTAACAGTCGAAAAAGGGTTCTTAGGCTTTATAGATTGTCCAGGAGATAGAGATACCTCGTCTTTAGTAGACTAAATTTTTAGACAGCTATGTGCTTAGCGAATTGCCTGTCGTTGGACAATCTTATGATGGCGCTGGTGTCATGTCACGGTAAAAAAAGCAACCCAAAATTAAGATGAAACACCTTGCTAAATTTGCTCAGCCTTACTAGCTCGACTGGTAAATAATGCTGGCTGTTCCAGATTCAATTGTACTTGGTCGCGGTTAGAGTGCGTTGCAGCACTCTTCATCTCGGCAGATTATGTATAACTTTTTCAGGTTTCTAAACAGAAATTTTAAATGAAGGACTAATTTCTTCCTTTTAAGCTAAATATATTCTAATTTCATCAAAAAAATAATTATTTATAAAGTAATCTATCCTCTTCTTCAGTGTCTTTCTGGTTAATCAATACCCTCAAAATAATGTAGCCTCAAACTATCGACATTTTTTAGAAAATTGAAAAGAAAAAATAGTCTTTTATTTCTAAATATTTTCATTCTATTCACATGTAGTTCATGCAAGCGTTCATTCATGAGCGGTCATGGATAATTCATGTGTAGTTCATACACACCATTCACATTATGTACATGTGGTAGTGGCTCACATGTATTCACAGGAAGAAAGTATATATATAATAATGCATTTGCAAGTAGCAAATAATTTATTAACAAATATATAACGCATTAGCAAATTATATAAATAGCATGAACAGCATGTATGCTTTACGAAGGAAAAAATTGTCGCATGTTTTAAACTTTTCGGTCCCAAGCCCCTGCCAGATTTTAGGTCACGGTACGCCTATGTATGCATGCACTATTTATCCGCCACCAACTGTAAAGTATTTGCTACTAACTATAGACAAAATGGGGTTAGTTTGAAATACCGTTAAGTTAGTAATAAATTGACCACTCCCGAGTAGGGAATGTAGGATCTGTGGAAGGGTCCGAACCACACTCTCATCACAATTTTTTCTTTCTTGAACAATATGAGTTTACATTGGGAGTGACATAACTGGCTAATTAGTTGTGGTATGGTCGTTAGTTTCTCACTTGAATTCACCAACACACATAACAAAGTATTTTATATTGCATGCAATTGAATATCTTCATTTGTCACAAACTTTCCCCTCAACCAGTGTCGAACACTGGTATGAGAGTGGACAAGAAAAGGACAAAAAATGGAAATACCATTAGAAAATAAACTGAGTTGTCGAAAAACCTGTTTTCAACAAAATAAAATTAATTTTCTGTGCTGAATTTTCATTGAGTTTTCCAAAAAGAAAAATATTATTGAATTTTGAATTTATTATTTTATAAAAATTCCATACTTCTCAATACATACGAAAATCTCAATCACCCGGGTACTTAAAACCAAAACAAATTACAACAGTTGCGCTGTTTTCTCCTAATTCGTATATGGTAATGCTATATTTGTTTTACTACTTACACTTAATTTTCTTCAATTGAAAATGGTAAGTGGGTATGTGACAATGATGGATTGATACCCGTACTACCTACCTATTTTACTCGTTTTTCGTGCTTGGCGTGCATTGTCAACAAACAATTCTATCTGACTTTATTTTTTTAAACATAACTCGAAAAAAATGTGAACTTCAACCACATTGAAAAATCCAAGGTGATTTCGATTAAGTTTAGATTTGCTTTGAGCATTAGTTTACCGGCAATTTGTGTAAGTATCTAATAGTAGTCGATAAAGAAAAATTTTGAAAGTAGGATTGATTAACTGAAGGGAATTTATGTTGATTTCAAAATTGGATTAATGATGTAATGGCGGATAAAGATATCAAATTATGTTATTGTTTTGGGGGCGCCAGTTAAATATGTGTCATTAGTACATCAACGAATTAAATGAGTTGAGAGAAAAGATTTGTTTTGCTAAAGGTATCGTTTTTGTTATTGAACTGAAGAAATTTCATCAGAAGGCACCATGGCTATTCGCGATTGATTTTAGAATGGAAAATCCTGCGTTGAGTTTTCTACTAATCAGTCAAGAAATTGGAATTGTAAAAACCAGACAACCCAATAACAGTGCATCGTGATACACTACATTTAAGGGGGGAAATACATGTAAAATGGAAAAGAAATTGCTAATTTCAGATTGACTTAAAATATATATATTGTTTATTCAGAAAATTTTTAATATTAAATCCTCAAAGTACATTTTATTAAATCCTCAAAGTACATCTTATAGTAAATGAAAATATTTTTCTAATAACTTTTTAACACAAAATGGAGGCAATGCGAGCAAATGAAAAAAACACATCAAAAACAGCCTCATACAACGCCTTTTCCGAGAAACTTGCAGCGTTCAGAGAAAAAAAAAATATGCTAATGAGATCTATAATTCATAGGTGAACCAATAAAATTTAGAAAAAAAAATCAAATGTTTACATTAATATTAGATTAAAAAAAAAAGATCGATTTTTTTTAAAAAAATCACGTTTTAAACATTGGTAAACTAATTATTTTTCCGATATTACAAGAAAATGTAGGTTCAACGATGAGATAATACTCTTTTGTACATGTGATATAAATTTGAGCCGAATAGGTTCAATATTTTTTGAGATATCTTGTACGGAAATTGAAAAAGTACTACTTTGAGAAAAACGCGTTTAAAGTTCTAAAGCTCCACCGACCTGGGGAACGCCGCGCTGTCTATAACTGGCTATAACTCGAGAACTAATACGAATATCGCTTCAAAACTTCTTTTGGTATATTTTAAGAGTATTTCGAACACTTTGATGCAATAAAAAAAAATCGTTTTTGTTTTAGCAGTTACATGTATCTCCCCCCTTAAGTTGACCAAAAATTATCGTGGTTCCTATGCATTGGACTCTACGTACAGCGAAGTAAATTTTATGAACATTTTCTTTATTAATCCTGTATGAAAATTTTTGGGAAAAGGGTGACAGGCATATTTCGGAATACATTTTAAGCGCCAAATTTAATCAATTTTATTTCAATAAAACATATTTCTGACAAATTTTCAATACAAAATTTCAAATACTTCGCAAATCCGCTCCACAAAAATCAAGGGACACCGGAAAAATCAAACCATAAAATCAATCCATCTGGCATAGAGATGTGCTAAACTGCTCTTATTACTGAGCAGTAATCGCAGAGAGCAGTTTGAGTAAAGAGCAGTTTAGAGTAGCAGCTATTTCAATCGCAATTGCGATCGCAGTTTCGTGCGTAGAACAACTGCTCGCTACCTTTGATTGCTGATTGCCAGTGTTTGCACGATACCTGTTCATCGCTTTAGATTATTATTGTCCTCTGTCTGTGCTTGATACATCAATTTCTAGATTGAGATTGCAATCGCATTGTACGAGTATGCTCACAATGTGACCAATATATTTCTCAACTTCTAATTTAGCCGATGATATTGTAGCTATTTCGATATCATTTCATTGAATTTTGGCCAGTAAAAAAGTGATTCAGGGTCATCATGTGCTTCGCTTTGTTGAGCATATATAGGTTCTGCTACTTTATTTCGAATATTTTTGGATATTCAACGTTAATTTCTTGTTGTAATGTGCCCAGAGCATGTTTATTTAGAAACACATGCTGCTTAAACCGGCAAAAGTTTGTATATTTCTTGTTTTCCCTCCGAGAATTACCTTTTGCTGAACGTTTTTTTAGATCAGCAGATACAGGGATGATTTTTCTTGCGGATAGATAGCGTTCACTACTCATTTTTCTCGTAACCTTCTAAAAACGAGCAAGGAGTATGAAAATTTCAAAAGCTATGAACCATTCTTGTTTGGTAAACAATTGAAGGTTTGTTGGATTGAAATTACCAAAAGTAATTCTTACTGCTTCTTTCAACGAAATGAAGCGTTCCATCATAAAATAAGTTGAATCCCAGAAGTTCTAGCGTCGTTGAAGCTGAAGATGAAGCGTAGTTGAGCTGAAGATGAAGCTTACAGTTCATCTTATTTTTTTAAAAGTAGTTCTCAACCTATTTTCATCACTCAGATCTTTTTCATCACTATTTACATTTGACTGCAAAGAAGTTTACCCACACAAATTTAGTGGGATTTTTGTATGCCAGTTTTCAACGCTTTGACAACAGTTGGAGCATCGTCGGTGATAGTTATTTCTGCTTTGTCAAGCAAATTCCATAACATCAGTGTTTTCCGTAGTTCGTCTGCTATTGCAGTACATATATCTATGCGAACCACCAAACTTAACGCACTCAAGGAGCAAATTATGAATTTTGAAATCATCATCTATATAGTGAATTGTGAACCTATATGGATTTCTTGTTTTTTGGTAAGTCCAACAATCAGTGGTCACACACACGATAACCTGTCCATCAATTCTAAGTGGCATTCATCGAACATCGATTCCAATAATGTGAACGACAAGTATTTCCAGTTCGGTATTTGATAATCCAGAGCTAAGTATTCGATGAGCTCCTTAAAACCTGCGCCCTCAACGATTGAGAAGGGCTGATAATTTTTAATGAATAAATTCATTAGCAATTTGTTTACCCGGTCTTTTCGCGGAGTAAAATGTTCAATGCTCTGCTGCTTCATACTAATTCTTACACTTTACTGCGAAACCTCGACTGCATTTGCGATCGGTACCTGATCCACAATTTGTGCGACCGAATCTTGCGTTGAAGGAAGCAACAGGTTTGCCAATTTCTCTTCTGGATCAAACTGCAACTTCATGATGTCTTATGTCGCGTTTACATTCTGGCCGAGGAATGCCAAATGACGACAAGGTCTGTGTGTAAATGGTCTCCTTGTCTATTCTCGGCTGTGTTTTTCATGGCAAGCACGCGTGTCTAAATGGCTTGCTCGTCGGCTGTTGTTTCTTTTACGAAGGGATAATGATTCTTTTATTGCTGTGTTTGAGTGTTTATGACCGTCTCGTCCTAGTTCGAAGCCGCTGGAAGCGAAGTCGGTTTTATGTACCGAGTCAAAGTGATTCGAGAAGGTAGCGATTGCTCATTTACATTTTCGAATTTTTCGCCGGGACTTCAAACATATCCTTGCTGGCACAGATTGAAATAACTCAACGCACACCAGGCAGTTGCAATAGCCACAACCTGTATCGCTGTAGCCATCGTTCACTGAACTGAACAAAACAGCTCACAACTGTCAAAAGGTGCATGGTGCATGGTGCGTGTTACATGGTGCAATATCCTAAGTAAACAATTCACCCTATGTCTTGCTGAGTCTTGTCCAATGTTTTGCCGAGTGCCCTCACGAGACGCTCGTCCCTATGTATAAACGCGGCATTACAGAAAGGTGAAGATTCAAGTTGGTTATTGAAGTTTTGTAAGACAAATGTTTGTTTGTAAAAATTACAGCAAGCCACTTTGCTGGCCACTTTTTGAAAATGTGACCACACATTATTAGTTGCCTTAAGATTAATTTTCAACTATTTTCATAATTTATTTCTGATGTCCTCACAAAAAACCCTGAACGATAACTAATAACCGAAAAATGTAAATCATTTTCCAACTCATTTATATGTCATTATCCTACGTATAATGAAAGTAATGAAATATTCAGACTTTTGGCTAAAGGACTTAAAAAATTTACCGCCGCAATAAAAATCCATCCCTTGGAATCGCAAAAGAAAATTCTTTGCTATCATATCCTGTACCCTTTTTGTGTACTTATTATGTAGGTAAATACGAAAATAAAGAAAATGCATGTAGAAATATCAATCCAAAACCATCAGAGCAATAATAAGATCAAAGCTCCCAAAAAACCCAAAAGTACATTCTTTATTATCATACTCAACTAAGTTCATCTTAGTCTCATTAAAGTATTTCCAAACCATTGGAACACTCAAAAGATTAAGCCCCTCAAAAAAAAACCCGCAAATAATTTCTTTATTACTACACCCATGTACAGATGCATACGCAGAACACAAATGCGTATCTTATCAACAGTCTCATTGAAACATTTCATTTTCTGTGGTATTAAATGACTTTCTTCTACTAGATAAAACACGCATACCGAATTTACGATACGAGCGATCAACGCGACCCTAGTGTATTGCATCTTTGTATATGCAAAGCCGACAGCATAGGGTGGAAAGAAAAGAAACTGAATAGATGAGCAATGAAAATGTTCTGTTCTGCAAAAGAGCAATGAGCAGTTGAGTAGTTTGAGCAGAAAACAATTAAATTGTTCACTGCTCTCCACAAAACTTTCTGCTCTGCAAAAGAACAGTGAGCAGTTGAACAGCATGAGCAGAGGTCAATCACACTGCTCACTGCTCTTTTCAAAGAACAGTGCGACTAGTAGCAGTGATCGCAGGAGTAGTCCCATCTCTCAGATTCTGGCATATTTTGACATAAGTCGCCGTTTAATATTTCGTAGCGTGCCCGTTTGTGATGTGTTCACGTAGAGCTTACCAATTTGATAGTATTGTGTCCGTTAGTGCAGATCCCCTCCGAATCTCGTTTGTTCCGTTTTTGAACACATCCCACACATGTTCGATAGGGTTTGGATCAGTGGCATAGACGGACGGGGCAAAGGAGGAGGGGGAAGCAATTTCCATAGCTGGGTTTGAAAACAAAAAACATTTGTGTCTTCACAGTACTCCAATGAAAATTAAGGAAAATGTGTGCCAAATTAGTAAGTAATTAAGCAATTAAAGTAATTTCTATGTTCTCGGAACATAACTTTTGCAGAATTTCGTACTAATTTATTATTATTTTCTTTCGACTTATTTTTTTATTCTGAATTGCGACTGAAATACAAGAAGTTTATCCCGCAAACATTCAACTAAAATTACTGATTTCAGGTCCTTGGTGAAAAACCAATACTTTACAAGCACAAGCGTGCATAGTAAATTAAAATAGTCGGAGATTTACCCTGATTCAGCTCAAATTTTTGTTGATTTTCAGTGAATTACTTTGAAAGCAAAACAAAGGTGTAGTACGAAGTAGAGTGCAACGACAAATTTTTAAGACTGGCTTGGCAATAGAGGGAGATATTGCTTCCCACTTTGCCCCCGTGTGTGCACGCTACTGATCATAAGTCCAAAGTGGAACGGATAAATTTACCGTTACTTTGAGAGCCACAAAAAAGTGCTGGTGTAAATGTATTTAAAACTTTAAAAAATTACTATTATTTGAATTAAATTGATAGAATTTAGGACCTGAAATATAATTTATAGCATGCCTATCACTTTCCGAAAATTTCCATACAACATTAACTGAAAATATGTTCTTAAAATTTACATCGCTGCGGGTAGAATTTTGTGGCAAACTGTATACCTTTGACAATTCACACGTCGTTCACTTTTTTTTTTCAAAAAAGGGGAATATCAAATGAAATGTCTTCGAAGTTTAGTTTAGCTAGTCCACACTGAAAATCATTTGAGTGATAATCGAGCTAATGATTAATTAGGGTGACACCACGAAAATGATCTGCCCTATGATAGTGACATATGACAGATGAATCTAAATGTCATACATAAATCATCCAGAAAATTAGAAAATAAAGTTGAAAAGTCAATATTTACAATTAATGTATGTTATTGAAATGAAATTTTAGACAACGAAGAAATAATTTACTAAAAACTATCATATAGTTCATCAACTTTAACACCTTATAAGATGTTACTGTGACAACATCGCAACAAAATTTTGATGGAGTGTAATTTTGCATATCTAAGGTAATCTTTCGTACTTATCTCTGTAAGTATTGTCATTTTCCTTCTTTACGTATCGTCTTTACTACGATCGTGGGTGATGGACATAGCATTTTTGTCATGAAGACGATCATCCCGCTAATGAAGTCCGCGTTTCAATCTCGTTATATTTCTCATACAAAATAAAGTATCTATGATCTCCTTCCATATCGAACAGGCATTGCAAGGCCATCTTTATTTCAAATGATTTCCATGCAAGTATGCATAATTATCTTTTGAAAAGATTTTCTCAGCTTAGAACACAATTTTACTGCTACAACAGCTCATTCAATCTTATGAAGATATTTTAAGCATCATTAAGCTCAGTAGCATTGAAAGCATGTTTCTCCACTTATAGAAGATAAACTACACTTTGAAGGTCTCGTTCCATATGAACTTGTGAATAATACAAGCAAATGATATTCTGAAAATATGCCTATACAATTGATTAATTTTTATCGCTACTATTGAAAGCTTAAAACTAAATGGCTTTTGTTGTGATAACATCCCACCTTGAAATTTGTAAAATATTACCGGGTTGATGG
>CANBKX010000492.1:0-24069 GCA_947369275.1 Nemotelus nigrinus
AATTAGCGCGGACGCGATTTCGGGTTTAAATGGGAAATTTTATATTGTTAAGTGTGGTTCCTGTAAGCCGGGGTAAGTCCAGCTCCTTTTTTCCTTTGATCCTTTATACTTTTATACTTTTGTTCCTATATTTGATTGCAATTACAAGATACAAGCATATTTTTTGTCCATTTGAGAGTGAATTGGGCAATGTGGGAATAAATTAAAATTTCTATTCGGCATTATTTTAAATTCATTGGGCATTCTTTAGAAAGTGATATTCGGCATTTTTTTTGTCGTCATATTTAGCAATAAACTGCGAGCTTGTGTCTTATTCGGGAATCGGAGCTATATTAAGCACTTTTTCAGTGCATTGGTTTTATATTGAATATTGCATTGGGCCGTGTTGCAAAGCAGTAGCCTGTGAGCTTGTGGTCGGAATATTTTCAATATTTTAAGGACACCACGTATCATTTATTTAGTCCACTTGAAAATGGAGAATTTATTTGTGCAAAAAAAATTAGCCTTCATTCAATTGAACAGGCTTCGTTCCAATTATAAGAAAGGTTCCTCAGCTCGCAAAACGGTTTCTTATTGTGAAAAGATCAAAGAAAGGTTGAAAGTTAGTTATGATTTTTTCAACGAAAACCATTCCAAAATACTGTCGTTGTTAAAGGGAGATGAAACTAAACTTAATTTAGAATATTTTTCGAATGAAGTATATATTCAATTTTACGAGGTACAGCTGAAGTTCGCATCTGAAGTGGAAGAGCAGTTAAGAGAAGCGATCGCTAAACAGCGGGCAGCAGAGCAGCAGCCTCAGATAAAGGATCGGCAGAACAGATGAATTCAGAAATCACTCAGGATGGAAAAACTGGACAAGAAAGAAAAACAGGTTTGGACCACGGAGCACAGGAATCGGATCCACATTTTGAAAACTTTAAGTTACCTCGTATTTCTTTGCCAAAGTTATATGGTAATTATGACTCATGGATACCGTTTCGTGATTTGTTTCAATCCCTCATCCACAATCGCACAAACATGTCGAAGGTGCAAAAGCTGCACTATTTGAAGTGTAGTCTGTTCGGGGAAGCTGAAGGACTGCTTCGTAAATATGCAGTCACTGAAGCAAACTACGACATTGCCTGGCGTGTATTAACGACAGGTATGATAACGTGAATGTTTTATTGAGCACGCAATTTAAACGTTTGTTTTCCATTTCAAATGCTAATGAGTCAGCATCTTCTCTTAAAAGTTTGCTTGATAAAACGATGGAATGTGTTCAGGTCATTGAAAACATGGGGATAGAAAATTCATGGCATGCAATGTTGGTGCATATAATCACGCAAAGGCTACCTCCGTCTACGAGACAACAATGGGAACAGGAACATGTACAAAAGGCAACACTTCCTTCATTAACTGATTTCACATTCGGCAATGTCCCACTTTCAGCGACATGAATTATGATAAAAAGTCTGAAACCGTTAAACGCAATTGGTTGTGTTGTAATTTTTTGACGAAGGGACACATAATAGCAAATTGTCCAAGCCTAAGTAGATGTGCAAAGTGCAAAAGATCTCATCATACTCTCTTGCATAGAGAGACAGCAATAGCCAATGTTGCGACATCTAGACCGTTGAGCGCTGACGCAGCAGAATTTGCATCTAGTTATGCACCAGTGCCCAATCTTTCGCAAAATGACACTGAGATACAAACACTGAGTGCAGTTGCATCAAAGCAAGTGCTTTTAGCCACAGCATTAGTGAATGTGCAAACTTTAAGTGGTTGTAAAGTCTTAAGAGCACTATTAGATCAAGGGTCTCAAGCATCATTTGTGACTGAGAATGCTATCCAACAGCACAAGTGCTAATTCAATAGTGAAAGCGATAAAACACCGTTTATTAGTTAATTTCAATATCTTGGAAGCTTATTTTGCTACATAGGCCCCATTATAATTTCGGACATTTGAAATAGTGCCAGTGACTAAAAAACGATTAGCGGGGGAAAACCCCCCTATGGGAACCTTCCTTCGTGACTCCATCAGTAAACGTACAAAAATACAGCACCAGCCAGCTATGGCTAACTGTAACAAATTTCAAGTTCTGGGTGAAGTGAACCTCAGCGATGAAAATGGAATCGGCGAACAGGATCAACAACAACAAGCAGAAAAAGTTAAAGTGCCACCAATTACTTTCATGCAGCTACCAAGAGACACTATTATTGCCATAATGATCGAACTTCAGATTACTGATTTTCAGATCAAAAACATTTCCATTGGCAGAAGGCTTTTCCTGCATTCTCTTGATGAATACGAGAAAGTACACGCACATCTCCTAAAAACAAAGGCAAATTTCTTTACATACCGCAGAGCAGATCTACGACCTACGAAAATTATTTTACCAGGGCTGCATGACATGCCCTGCGAAGAATTGAAAAAATAGCTGAAAAATAAGGCTGAAATAAATTGCTTGGAAATCAAAAAAATTAACGTTGGTAAAGGTAACAGCAGCCAACTTCGTTATCTTCTGTTCTTGGAGCCTAATATCAAGCTAAAAGAAATTCAAAAAACGAAAACAATAATGCACACAATTGTCCGTTTCGACTATTATAGAAAACGCAATAGCGGCCCTACTCAATGTCGAAATTGTCAAATGTTTGGACACGGGTCGTCGCACTGTCACTTGGAGACGAAATGTCTTATATGCAGTGGTGGGCATCTGCATTCTGAGGGCACCCTAACAGACAAAGATGCAGACAAAATTCGTTGTTCAAATTGTGGACTGAAGCATCTCTCAAATTCATATGAATGCAAAAATAGGGAAAATTATCTAAATATAATGCAATGAATTCAAAATAAATCGAGAAAAACAACATGAGCCAACTTCCCGCGCACATCAACTCACAAATTCGTCGTTTCCTACACTACGCCAGCAGCCCCTGTTACCAGGAGCCCATCGCTTAAAGCAAAATTCGCCCAACATCTCTACAACCATCTCAAGCTCGCATAGAAGGTCTAACTCTGCCTCCGCATTGGCTACGTCAGAGCCCATACATTCATTCCGACCAAAAAGCGTAGTCACAAGCTTTGACTCGTCGGCCAGAACTCCGTCGTATAGCGGTGTTGTGAAAAGCTTTCCATCAACATCAAAACAAGCTGACAATAACATCGAATTGACTGATCTATTCTCACCAACTGAGCTTTTGGAAATATCTTCTGAGCTTTTCGTACATTTAGCGAATTGCAGAACCAAAAAAGAACAATTCGATGTTATTGTAAAGCTTGCACTTAAATTTATATATGGATAATCGTAACATTAAGCTTCTTTTATTTAATGCTCAAAGCATCAAGAGTAAAATATATGAAACTAAACACTTTTTAGAGCAATACTGTATTGATATTCTTGTTTTGACCGAAACCTGGCTTAAACCTCACGATAAGCTTTACACACCAAACTTCTGTGTGTATAGAAAAGACAGAATAGATGCAAAAGGTGGGGGTGTTGCTATTTGGGTCAGGAACAATCTGACTCATGAGTTGTTGCCGCCTGTTGACACAAAAACCATAGAAACCGTAGCTCTCAAGATTTCAGGTATTAATTTAACAATTATAGCCGTTTATTTCCCTGGCACAAAGCTAAACGCGACCAAACTTCAAATGTTTCACTCGGATTTAAAACTGATGAAGCGAAGTTATGACAACTTCCTAATTTGTGGAGACCTTAACGCTAGGCACCGTTTCTGGAACTGTGCCAGGGCGAATGGAGCTGGTAAAATTTTATTTGAATGGGCAATCCACAAACAGCTCATGATTCATGCTCCGAATGAACCTACTTTACATTCGGGAACAGGTAGGCCATCTGTCTTAGACCTAATTGTCAGCAACAGCGCAGTAAAAATTTCAGAACCCACAGTGCTGCATGCTTTATCCTCTACTCATTTTCCGGTTTTTAGCGAATTAATTTGCTCTTCAATAAATCTTAAACCTCCAAAAACAACTTTCTCGATCAAAGATACAAACTGGAGGCAATTCCGAAAAGTCGATAGCAGGGAAATCTGCCTTGACCGCTTAAATTTGGGCAGTATTGAAGGTACTGAGCAGATCGATAATCTTATTAATTACGCCACTAGAACCATTTGGAACTCGGTACAAAAATCCACACCACACAGAGAAGTGTTTCCGAAAGATCATAATGTGATCAACTCTTTTATTATAAGCCTCATCCAACGCCGTAACTTCGTCAGGAGGAAATGGCAGCGCCACAAGGACGTAATATTTAAGATGGAAATGAATCATGTTAACAAAAGGATAAAACATGAAATTGCACGTGCGAAAAACGCTGCTTGGAACAATTTTCTCTCAAGCATGGACCATGGATGCCAAAATATGTGGAAAATACAGAAAGCATTAAAAAATAAGCACTCTGTCAGCTCATTGGTTATTGAAAAAGATGGGAAGGTGATATGTCGTGACGTTGATAAGGCCGAAGCACTAGCCAAACATTTCCATGGTGTTCATAATGCCACAAATCACATGGGAAACACTTTCATTGACAGAATGGTCAAAAATGCATGTATCAACTTTCCTGATGAAGAACAGGTGTTGTGAATACTAAAATGTAAACAAACACAAGGTTAGGTTAGGTTAGGTTAACGTGGCTGCCGATCTTCAGAGGCCTGACGACCAGCACACATAGGCACAGGAGAGGCCCGTTGTGATACCACAATATTTTAGTGACTCTCTTCTACTCACTAAAGTCAGGAAACCATTTGCTTCCTTTGAGAAACCGGACTATCCCCTTTAGCTTTACTAGGGAGAGTTCCGTCAGGTTTGAGAGAAAGGGTGCACCAAGTGCCGCCAGTCTTCTCCTTGCCAAAGCCGGACACTGGCACATGAGGTGTAGGACGGTTTCCTCCTCATCCTCAGAGCCACAGCTCCGACAGAAGTCATTAAACTCTACGCCCAAACGTTGTGCATGCCGTCCTATCAGGCAGTGGCCCGTTAGAACGCCCACAGTGCAACGAAGGGCGCTTCGAGTTAAACCTAAAAGCTGCCTGGTGCGGTGCGCATCCATGGATACCCAGGACTGCCTTGTTATCACACAGGAAGATTCATCTGCCCAGGACTTCTTAGCGTCCTCAAGATATTTTTGCCTTATGGCCAGTTTGACCGATGTCATCGGTATACCTATTGAAAAGGAGCAAGAGACCTCGGGTAGCAAAGTTCCAAGGCTTGCTAGCTCATCGGCCTCACAGTTGCCCTGAAAACCCCTATGTCCAGGTACCCAAATCAATTGAACAACCGAATGTCTCGATATCTCCCTAAGAGATGCACGGCATTCAGCAACAATCTTGGACATTGTACAAGGACCAGCAAGGGACATAATAGCCGCTTGGCTATCTGTGAAAATACCAATATTGACCCCGAATATTCGATTACACAGAAGCCATTCGACTGCCTGATAAATAGCCACTACCTCCGCCTGAAAGACACTACAGTGGTCTGGTAGACGGAGGGACAGCTTGAGATTCAGCTCATCTGAGTATACACCACTCCCAACTCTATTGTTTAGCTTTGAGCCGTCAGTGTACACATGGATAAGCCCATTTTCAAGGGTGATACCATCACACCATTCCTCCCTGCATGGAATGCGAGTTGTAAACTCCAAATCCAGTATGCATAGTGGGGCGATGTAGTCAACAACCGCTGGTGCGGGTACTCCCTCGGCCAAGATCCTCGCATGACCGAACTCTGTCCTATTCCATCCTGAGATACAATTTAGTCTCACAGCTGCAAGATTAGCTTGCTGTGAGATCAGTAGGTTGGTTGGAAGCCAATGTAGCAGCACAAACAGTGCCTTAGTAGGGGTGGAGCGGAGCGCTCCAGTTACCAGTAGTGCAGCCATTCTCCGCACTTTTTCAAGCTGCCGTTTGCAGGTAGCCTTAAGAGCAGCCTGCCACCAGAACGCCACCCCAAACAAAAGAACTGGCTCCACCACAGCAGTGTTAAGCCAAGCAACAGTACGAGGCTGCAATCCCCAACTCGCCCCTATGGCCCTTTTGCAGCAGTAAAGTGCGTTGAAAGCCTTCCGAGCTCTTTCTGCCACGTTGTACGTCCATAGTAACTTCGAGTCAAGGATCAGCCCTAAGTATTTGACCTTCTGGCTCAAGTTAATGGAGACCCCATTCAATTTGGGTAACTCAAAATCAGGAACTTTGTACCTCCTTTTAAACAGCACTAGTTCCGTTTTATTAGGATTCACATTCAAGCCGCACTCACGACTCCAACGCGAAATTATGTCAAGAGAGTGATTTAACCTCTCCGATAGCGTAGATAAATACTTTCCCGACACTGAAACAGCTATGTCGTCTGCATAAGCAATCACTTTGCAGCCGGCACGGTCCAGCTTCCTTAGAAGAGTATTCACTGTGATGTTCCACAACAGGGGAGAGAGAACTCCACCCTGAGGTGTGCCCGTGCTGACTCCTCGTCTTACGCTGGCATTACCCAGCGTAGAGATTACAACTCTACTTTTGAGAAGCTGCACAATAAAAGCAATCAGCCGTTCATCCACATACATTACCGAGAGAGCCTCAACAATTGCGTTAGAATTAACGTTGTTGAAAGCCCCCTCGATGTCCAGGAAGACAGCAAGCGTATATTCCTTTAGAGCAAGAGATTTCTCAACTTGGTCAATAAGGACGTGAAGAGCAGTCTCCACAGACTTGCCTTTGGTATAGGCGTGCTGTGACAGCGAGATCAACATAGGATCGATTGATCGTTTAATATGGTAATCAATGATCCTTTCCAAAATCTTAAGCAGGACTGAGTTAAGACTTATTGGACGATAGTCCTTTGGCTTAACATGAGAGACTTTTCCTGCTTTCGGAGTAAACACAACTCTAGTTTCCCGCCAGCTGGTGGGAACATACGAGAAGCGTAGGCAAGCGTTATAAATCTCCCTGAGCCATGGTAGCGATACTTCTATGGACTGCTGAACGTCAGCCGCAAGCACGCCATCAGGGCCCGGGGATTTAAACGGCTCAAAGGAGTTAATAGCCCACCTCAGCTGAGAGTTTGATATTCTGAAAGGTGGCTCTCTACCGTAATTTAGTTCCGTTTGGTGCACTGTCCTTATAGGGCAATAATTACCCGGGAAATGTGCGTCCATAAGAACGTTTAGAGTATCTGCACTCGAACTAGTCCAAATGCCCTCAGGGTTCATTATGCACCCCATAGCCTTTGGTGTCGTGCTTAAGACCTTACGAAGGCGATTTGCCTCGCTGAGACTCTCTACATTTCCACAGAAAGATCTCCATGAGGACCTCTTAGCCTTGCGTATGGCATACTTAAAAGCCTTCAGCTTCGTTTTATACACCGACCAGTCATTAGATCTTTTCGAGCTATTAAACTCCCTCCTACATTCTCTCCGCAGGATGCTGATTTCCATACTCCACCAGGGAGGCTTAGGATTGCCTCTGGCCGGGGGTGGCTTACATGCTTCCCTAGACGCGGAATTGAGAGAACTAGTAAGGGTGTCAACCGCCCGATCCAATTCATGGTAGCAGTCAATGCTCCTAGGAGCAGTTTCCAGTGAGGATCGTACCAGAGACTTAAATAGCTTCCAGTCCGTCCTCTTTCTGTTGATAAAGGCTGCCTGCAAAGCAGAGCTTCGGCCAGCCACGTTATACGATATGTACCTATGATCAGAGAATGAGCACTCTTGTAGAACCCTCCAGTCACGGAGAAGATGCGAGTGCCGCCCACTAATCAAAGTAACATCAAGAACCTCCCTGCGGTTTGAGGTAAGGAAGGTTGGTTCACTACCAGTATTGGCAATAAAAAGGTCGTGGGCCAGGATGAAGTCAAAAAGTTCCTCACCTCGGCCATTAGTGTTGGAGCTACCCCATACTTCATTATGAGCGTTGGCGTCAGTCCCTAGAATAACAGGCACACCAATCTTTGTGGCTTCAGCCACAACACCCTTGACAATGTTGCAAGGTGGGCTACCGCCATGATCGTGTGCCATGTAGCAAGAAACAAACCAGTATGGTATCTGGTCGATTTCCACTGCAACAGCCATGTTATCCCTGTCACTGAAATTGTGTAGTACAAGGACGTTTATGGTTTTCTTGACAAGAATGCAGACACGTGGCTCATGTAAGCCATCGGGTACCACTAGTCTGTATCCCTCAGTGCGTAACCCGCAAACCCGGTTTTTAGCAACCCATGGTTCTTGGATTAGAATCAGCTCCTCCTCTGTCCTAGACAGTCGGAGGAGCAGGGTAGCTGATGCTACTTTGGAATGGTGAAGGTTGATCTGCAATACCTTCACCATCATTTATTTTCGACGATGGTTAGATCCAGGTCCTCCCCGTCTGACATAGATGTCTGCCCAGCCTCTTCCTCTGCTTCCAGAGTCATGAGGTCCAGGCAGCCACCCAAATCGGAGGTAGTCCCGACACTAACCCCATCTGCGTATAGGGATTCCACATCCGACTCATCCTCAGATGTCGCCCTCGAACATGTGTCCAACCCCTTTTTAGGTGGGTCCCCCGTCATGTTAGTCACCTGTTTAGGTTGAGGTTCCTCAGGTGTTGGATCTCCCGCAGCAGAGCTCTTTGGCCTGTCGCTTCGGTAGATCCGCAGGGCTAGTTTTTCGACCCCATACCTGATAATGCCTTTTCGGGCATCTAAGACCGGGAGTGCCTCTTCATTGATGATGAAGAGGGCCTCCCGCCGATTATCCACCGGCTCTCCAATTTTCGCAATCCTCCAATTTTCCGTTGGAAGATCCGGGTTGAAAAGCCGCACTATTTCCAGGACTTCCACTGGATCCGAGTGGAAACTTGGAATCCAAGTCCTGCATCTAGGCCGGCTGGGAATCTCATCCCTGTGCACCACCTTAATCTTGGCGCCTGGCCAGAGTTCACCCAGCTCGGAGATTGCCTGCTTATAAAAATCGGCTGATCGTTGGTCCCCACACGCAACCAGCCTGATTCCTTTGTACCAGCCCGCATCGTTCACCGTAGGTGGTGGACCCGAGCTGGCCTTCTGCAGTCTGCAGCAGACTCCAAATAAAGCCTGCCTGATCTTAAGCCAGTTTTCGGGGGAGATGGTTCCATCTCCCTTGCTGGCATCAATCACGGCCCAAACCAGGCACTCTTTGGCCATTTCACTAAATGGCCGAGTTATCCCTGTAGGAGCCGTCACTACTTTCTGCTTTTTGCAGTCTTGTCTGCCCTGATTCATCTGCTCAGCCGACCTTTGTCGTTTCTGAGCTGAAGCTCCAGGGTGTAGAGGGAGCGGATTAGAGTGCTCCCCAATTTGTGATTTTGCCCACTGAAGAGACTTTTTGTCCTTGTCGGACATAGTGTTCGGAGGGACATTTTCAAACTTCCTCAGAACTTTGAAGGCTGCCCTTCTAGTTCCATAAGCCCGAGATTTATTTGCGGAGGAGCTTTGTGTGCCTGAAGAGGAAGCGGCACCGGAAGTAGCGCTTGTTGATGGTCGGGCTGGCTCATTCACCGAAACCTTCCCATCACACTGGCCACAAACGGACTTCTTGGCATTCACAGGGCCAGGCTTGGTGACCTCAGCCCCGGAACCGCCTGAAACAGGGGTTGAGGAAGATTTTGAAGGCATAGGAGCTGACCCACTCGTCATGTCTCCACGCCTTTGCTTAGCCGCTGCGCCAGGCAATGGAGCTGACCCACTCGTCATGTCTCCATAGCATTGCTTGGCAGCTGTGCCAGTGGTCAGTGGAGCTGACTCGATCGCCATGTCTCCACGAACCCCTGCAGCCTTAGCCTCAGACGGCAGAGCTGGCTTATTCACCATGTCTCCACTTCCTGAAGCTTTAACTGCAAGCAACGGCGCAGCTAACTTAGCCCCCTCCTCTACATTAGAGGATGAGTTTGGTTGATTGCCAGGCTTGTGCCTGACGAGTTTAGGTTTTGTTTGATATTTTTTCATGCTATAAGGGTCCCCACTCAGAGCCGCTATCTCAAGTTCGAGTGTGTAGTCACCTTAATGATCCCATGGTTATCTATGCAAAGCAGGGTGGCCATGCGAGGGTTGCCACCAGCCCTTATGGGGACAAGTAGTCAGAGCCGGATCGGTGTTAATCAGGAGTCCACCTCAACTGAACCTACACCACCAACTTAATGGCGACGAACCTGAGAACGTACTCTAAGGCCTGAAACAAACACAAATGTCATTACATATTAAAAATATTCACTTTGTGATATTAGCGCCATTTTAAGAAAGTGGTGAGCTCTAAAATTAGATTTGACTTAGCGAAGACTCAAACAAGTACACTTAACGTTAAAAATAACGCCGAAAACCAAATCCATACATTTTAGTACATATATTTATCACTTAGCAATTGAACGAAAATGTTACTATTTAAGATCAGACATTAGACAATAAAGTTAGTCTTTCTTGGTAAGCCAAACTGGTCGGCGACCAAAAAGACATTTCAAATAAACATCGTCGTTCATTTTACTTTGTCTCGAATATATCTCGGCTGACGCTAGTAGGGGCGGTTGAATTCGCTACGCTGAAGCTGAGATTATTCTGAGAGAATTTTTAAATCACATCTAAAATTATTTCTGAATATTGCCAAGCGTTTTGGTAGTCTTTATTGACGGTTGTCACGTACCAAACACAGAGGCACAAACTGCGCTTAGTGCCCCATTTCATGGCGATCCTGTAATAAACGATCCTGCGAACGATAAATTTTGGATCTTTACGTTACAAGTTACGTATAACTTAAGAAAACATATCTAAACCATTGGCTAAACTCGACTACGTGCCGTCCATAGCAGTTAAACGATTTTACCGATAGATGTCTAGTAACTCACGTTCCTGTGAATTATGATATTACATTTTTCGAGCACCTGCTGAATTGCAGCACAACACAATTTTGCAATAGGATACTTGCAAATTATGGGAAAGACGATTCTGCAGCCTACATTCCAGTGAATCAGAGTCCTGCACTTTTCGAGCGGCATCAACTTAAGAACCTTGGATTCCGATAACATTTTGCGATTCGACAAGAACAACATCTGTATATTTTTTTGAAAATTTCAAGAAATGCAGATTTCGAGAACGAGAAAGACTACGAATCTTGGACGACTACTGAAATTATAAATACGCATAATGAAAAATTGAATTTAAGTTATAGTTAAAATATAACAAAACCTTCAAAGTAAGCAATATGACGTTGCAAATAATATGGAAAGTAGAAATTATGATGAATACGAAAATACGAATTAAAAATAAAATATTTAAGACGTAAACCAACGCAAATTATTGCAGCAACAATAATGAAAATGAAAACAAAGTCATGTATTTTTTATTATATTATTTATTATGTATTATATTATTCATGTAAGATAAAGCCACAAATAATATGTTTTCAATAGAAAGCAAATTTAATGAAATTAAACAGATTTTACGAACATAATAAAATGGCTTCTCGTAGACTAATAAAAAGAATCTAAATTAGTTTAATTAATTGGCAAAAAGCATAATGGAGGTACAAAGAAAATTTCATATGGTCTTTAGTATGAGCAAGTAAAATACATTTGTTTTTTTAAATGAGCCTAAGCAGCATGCCACAAGAGGAAAAATATTTCTAAACAAAATATGAAGCAAACGAGTTATTTTTTTCTGAAAATTGAGTCAATTGAAACATAGCAAGATGAGTAACTTCGATATTGAGATTGCATTAGAGTGCATACCAATTTTTACTGGCAATTCTAAAGAGCTTGAAGCATTTTTAACAATAGTCAATTTAATAAATGAGAACCTTATTGAAGACGGGAAGAACAAATTACTGAAATTTACGAAAAATGTAAAATTAGGAATAGTAGTTAAAACACAACTGTTATCATTGGATATAAATAACTACGTGGAACTAGAGAGAGCTCTAACAAATAGATATAAAATTAAGAAAAGTCAGCAACAAATTCATACACAACTATCCATAGGCGGGCCGTGGCCTAAAATCTGGCAGGGGCCAGGGGCTGAAAGGTTCAAGACATGCGATGATTATGTTTTTGTTTGTACACGTACTGTTCATGCAACTTATATAATTTACTAATACATTATATATTTGTTGAATTTATTCTTTATTATTTGCTAATGCATAATGCATTATCAAATAAACTTCTTGTCTGTGAATACGTATGAGCTACTACCACATGCATATAATGTGAATGGTAGGTATGAGCTACACATGAATTATAAATGACCGCTAAGAAAAAAAGCTTGTGTGTATCTATTATACGGGAATAGAATGGAAATAATTAGAAATGTAAGAATTTTTTTTCGTTTAGAAGCTAAATGTATTTTAACTTATACTTGAAGAAGTGGATAGCTTAGTTTCAAAATATCTTTGAAAAAATTGGAATATATTAAGCTGAGAAGGAAGAAATTGATCTCTTGCTTCAAACATTTGTTACCTAGAAAACCTAGAAAAACCGAAAATAATTTGGCAAGATGAAAAGTGCTGTAACTTACTCTTTTCGAGCCAGTTGGTTTGCAGGAATATCTTTGTAGCCCTAACTGCGTGTCCGAGGCTAGATGAAACAGCAAAACCTTTGAAACTAGTGCTTTTTGCTGTTTTACGTTTTCGCGATCCTCTGGTAAATGTGAGATTCAGACAGTTATTTTCTGCGAATGATTTAATATTTTCCCAAACTAAATACAAGTCTTCTCGCTCACTTAGTAGTGTTCCATTCAGAAGATTTATCCCATCCCTAAGAGTTGCATTTTTAGTTTGGAAATATGTGCTTAACATGTTCGTTATAAAAAGAACAGAGTGAAAGATGAAAAGATTTACTACAAATTTGGGATTATTGATTGAATGAAAGATCCCCAATGAATAAACTGAGTCGTTGTATTTTCCCTCATTCATTTCTTTCTCTAAAGCCTCTTTCATAGTCCCATAGCTGTCGATCACATATTTCCAATTGTGAAATCTCATTGACTAACGAGTGGAGCTTAAACTTCTCATTCCACGCCTTGTGTTTAGACCAACTGCCTTTTCAAGCTGCTTCAACAATTTGTGTTGTGATGGCTTCGAAAAGTGTAGGTAAAGGAATTCGGTGGCATTGAAAAAGGATGTACACGTTTCGATTGTGAAAAATGTGTCCATCACAACCAGGATAATTTTATGAGCTAGACAGTGTACAAATGTGGCTGCAGGGTGTTTCATCTTAATTTAGATTTGAACACCACTTTATTGTCCTGACATGACACTAGCACTATCATAAGACTGTCCAACAACAGGCAATTCACTAAGTCCGTAGCTGTCTAATAGGCTCAAAATTATATCTGCTAAATATGAGGCATTTCTAGATACTGAACAGTCTACAAAGCTTAAAAACCTTTCTTGGACTGCTAGCTCTTTAGCAAATCTGACAACCACGGAGAATTGTTCCTTCTGTGGACCCTTGTTGCGTCTGCCGTAATGGATATCAATCCGCAATCTTTTATTTCAGCTGTATTGTCCTCGCGAACGATTTCAGCAATAATTTTCATGAATTCATTTTGTGTTTTGCCACTACAGTAGTTCGCAACCTTGTTTTTAAAATTATTTTCAAAAGTTGAATGATGCTTCGCGAATAATACACAAATTTACAAAAAAAAAAAAATCACGGTTATTACTGGCACCACTTTCATCATGTCCTATGAAAGCACGTCTTTGGCGACTGAGACACGTCGTAAGGTCGATAACCTTTTCCAAATAATTTTGGTTCATCTTGACAATATTCCAAGGCTGTTCAAGCACCATATCATTTAGTGTCTTCCAAGAACTATTAGAGTTTTCTCATTGTGCATGAATTTTACTATCCGGATAATTCATCCGGATCGCGAAGTTTGTCTAGCTGAAATTTTGGTGTATTTTTGGCGATATTATTTGATTTTGCATTGTGATAGCTTCACACCGAGTCATCAGATCATCACAAAATTTACATGACTCATCAATGGGCATAAAAAATAAGTTTCTGTCGTTTTTAAATAATGCCTGGGCAACCTTGTAGCTACCATAAGTACGTAAACACAAATCTTTCACACGGCTGTTAGAATAAAATGCAAATGATTGATGAATTTGATACTATATTTATACAGTCAAATCTAAACTTGTAAAATTCCCAATCGCACAAAAATCGCACCGAATAATTTACGGTATCTCGCGACCGGATAAAATTCATAGAATATACTGGTCTTGAGTAGTCTGACAAAAGTTTAATGAATATGATAAGAACCATCTGGCGGCTGTGTCACTATGAAAAAACGCTCAGTGAAATTGAAGTGCTATGCCTTTTAACTTCCGATGCGGTTATCAAATTATAATAAAATTCACACACATTTAACCTGAGTGTAAACCAAGTAGATCATAGATGGCATAAAATTGATAGGGATGCCATTTTTATTCTCCAAATGACTTCGAAAATTGTATTCTACGTTAATTACCGTATTGCCTACCATTCTACCATTTTAATACTTAGACCATGTTTTGTGAAAAACATAATTGCATAAAACGCCAGTTTATAAAAGTGTTCTTATCTAAATACCTGTATATTGCCTAGTAAGAATGAACAGATACTCTTAATAAAAAAAGGATTATTGGCGAGGTGCTTTTCGCCTTTTTCTTAACGTTTAACTTGTCGAAATTAAATATTGCCGTCCATTTCTCGAAATAAGTCAACTAATATCGTAATAAATACCGCAAATAACACAGTCTCTATGTTATTAGTAGTGTGTATGCTTTGGTATAGGTTTACACTACTGCACTACTCAACTCTTGCTGTAACCACAAAAACCTAAAAGGCGAAAGCTTAAGTGTCTGCTGTTGGAAATATTTATTTTTCTGGGAGGGGCCAACGTAGGGTCTGGGGGGGTCCTGGCCCCCCCTGGCCCCCCCTACGGCGCGCCTATGCAACTATCCCAATTACGCCAGCGCGGAACAGCTGAGAAGTATGGCGATAAACTATCTGAGCTCATGAACGAATTGAGTGATATACAAATTAATAGCTTAGGCCAGAATCCATGTTAAGCAGAAAAAGTAGCTATACGAAAATCAAATGACTCGTACGCACTCACCATTTTTAAAAATGGTTTAGACGAATCACTCAAACCTACAATTTTTGCTGCACAGCCCAAAACATTTGCAGAAGCAATTCAAATAGCGATTGAATTAGAATCAAGCATAAATATAACAGAAAATATTATGCTTGTAAATAGGAAAAACAATATACATAAAAAATTGAATAATAATTATAGCAACTGCCCAAGCAATAGCAACTGTCAGAGAAACTACTATAGCACATATAGGAACCATAATAGTTATAGTCAAAACCAAAGCAATAATTATAGAAATAACAACAGGAATAATGGAAACAACTATAATTCCCGAAACAATGATTGCAGAAATTATTACAGAAATAGCAATAATCCAGAAACGATTGAGAAAAATACTGTAAACCAGAGAAATGAAAATACTAAGAAAGAAATTGCACCTGAAACTTACATAGAACATTCAATAATACAAGAAAAAAGCATAAAGCACATCGAAGTACTAAATACAAATAAAGTAGATGCATTGATCAATAATATTAAAAAAGAAACTGAGTCATTGGAAAAATATCGATCAGTCGAAGTCGAGAGACCAATAAACGAAAGATTTAACGATAAACGAATAGTAAAAAATGTAATAAAAAATAATTGAAATGAATCAATTGAGTACAGAGGCATTGGCAAATATTAAACCAACACAGAAAAACGATACCAATGACAACAAAGTATTAACATGTAGAAGGCAAATAGTCGAAAACCAAAATAATACAAGGCAGTGCAAAAATACAAGAAAACCTGAAAAAGCGCAAAATCTAATCCACAATAAAAAACCTAAAAAAGCTGATTTATGTAACAGCAATTCGACAATTAATATTAAAAATTCGATAAAACCAAAACACGACATGAAGCCTAAAGAAGCCTTCCTTTGTAACAGCGATTCGAACGCTGATATAGAAAATTTGATGAAATCAAAATTCGACACAGAGAATATTTCAAGAGTGATAATGGAAAATAATAAAATCACAGTTAGATGCAGTGATAATCCATCAAAATTAGTTTTGCCATTGGAGAAGCTGACATCACAAATAACTGAAAAGAATATATCAAATGTGTGCCGAAACAAGAGCCACAAAATTCCAAACACATCTAATATAGAGAAATTCAAAAACATGTTCAAAAGAAAGCTACAAAAAATTCAAATACAAAACGAACCGATGAAAATAATCATCTACAAAACACCTAAAAGAATAATTGAAAGCTTCATTCAATTCAATTACATTAATAAACTACAAATCAAGCTGAGAAACAGCATTAATTTCATGCAGAATATGAAAGAATAAATCAAAGAAAAGAATAAAACTAACTCAGAGATTGAAATAAACTTTTGAACTTTAAAGTAAATCATTTATTATTTTACATAGTTTATCGAAGATACTTTTCGAAACCAAAGTATGTTCAATCAAATACAACAAAATATTCCGATTAAAAATGAACTCGTTGAATTTTATAGAAATTTTAAATGAAAACATAAAATAAAATTAAAACAAAAAAATACCACAAACCATACAAAATGTGAAAAAGAAATGTTAACTCATAAATACTAGCATACAGAAAATGTCAAAATCATTGATTAAAGCCATATAATTAAAGTACCACAAATATGAAAATATTATGCAAAAAATAAACACAATAAAAATGTATTTATACATAAGTATTGTAACTACCTTGTTATTTAATACATTATTGAAGAAAATCTTCATACATGCACCCATTAATTAGCATTTATGAAAATTATTTTTTTACAAGAAGAAATACTAAATTACAAAAATAACATAAAAAAAGCTTTGAGAAGAAAATCACACATATATTATAAGTTGAAACTAAAAGAAATTAAGCTATTTATGTGCATAAACAAAAATATTAATGAACAAAATTGTAATCGAAATTGTGAAAGTATGGATGGATCAGTATTCAAAAAATTTCCTTTCTACAGAAATGAAATTTTTTTTCCCCAAAGGAAGAGGGTGTTGTGAATACTAAAATGTAAACAAACACAAATGTCATTACATATTAAAAATATTCACTTTGTGATATTAGCGCCATTTTAAGAAAGTTGTGAGCTCTAAAATTAGGTTTGACTTAGCGAAGACTCAAACAAGTACACTTAACGTTAAAAATAACGCCGAAAAC
The DNA here is from genome assembly GCA_947369275.1 of Nemotelus nigrinus. Taxonomy (NCBI): domain Eukaryota; kingdom Metazoa; phylum Arthropoda; class Insecta; order Diptera; family Stratiomyidae; genus Nemotelus; species Nemotelus nigrinus. The sequence goes on from CANBKX010000492.1 coordinate 17,258, forward strand.
CAAATCCATACATTTTAGTACATATATTTATCACTTAGCAATTGAACGAAAATGTTACTATTTAAGATCAGACATTAGACAATAAAGTTAGTCTTTCTTGGTAAGCCAAACTGGTCGGTAACCAAAAAGACATTTCAAATAAACATCGTCGTTCATTTTACTTTGTCTCGAATATATCTCGGCTGACGCTAGTAGGGGCGGTTGAATTCGCTACGCTGAAGCTGAGATTATTCTGAGAGAATTTTTAAATCACATCTAAAATTATTTCTGAATATTGCCAAGCGTTTTGGTAGTCTTTATTGACGGTTGTCACGTACCAAACACAGAGGCACAAACTGCGCTTAGTGCCCCATTTCACAGGACTTAGGAAATATACTTTGCAAACCAAAAGATATAGCCCGCATAGTAAAAACGCTTAAAAATTGTAAAGCCCCTGGCGACGATAGGATCCCTAACTTGGCACTCAAGAACTTGCCCAGAAAAGCAATAGTATTGATTACCTTCATATTTAATGCTTGCATTATTCGACTGTGAGCTAGTGACCGGTGCACAGGCGAAATCTTGATAGTGAATAGTGACTCAACTCCGTTACTTTTTCGGTTATCTTAGAATCTTGTTGTAAATCTATTTGAAAGCCCTCGGGAATACAAGTTTTTGAAATAGTGCCAGTGATTTATAAACGATTGGCGGGGGAAGACCCCCCAACGGGATCTCTCCTTCGGGATATTATTCATAAACGTGCTAAAACATTCCATCATCCTGTTATGGCTAACGTTAATATGTACAATGGCTTGGACGAAATCAACATCAGTGACGATAATGGACAGGAGCAACAACAACAACGTGAAAAGAAGCCTAAAGTGCCACCAATTACGTTCATACAATTACCGAGGGACACGATCATTGCCATAATGATCGAACTGAAAATAAATGATTTTCAAATTAAAAATATTTCTATTGGTAGGAAGCTTCTCTTACAAACTTACGAAGAATATGATAAGGTGCACGCTCACCTTCTTAAAACAAAAGTGAAATTTTTTACACACCGCAGGCCGGATCTCCGTCCTACAAAAATTATTTTATCAGGGCTGCATGATATGCCATGCGAAGAACTGAAAAATTACTTCAAACAGAAAGCAGAAATCAATTGCATTGATATCAAAAAATTTAATGTAGGAGCTGGGGTAAATGCTCAGCTTCGATACCTCTTCTTCTTGGAACCTGGTGCCAAGCTCCACCAGCTTCAGCAAATCAAAACGATTATGCACACAATAGTCCGATTTGACTATTATTAGAAGAACAGCAGTGGGCCTACACAGTGCAGAAACTGCCAAATGTATGGCCACGGATCTGCTCACTGCCACCTGCCCACAAAATGTCTTATTTGCAGTGGTGAACATAATCATACTGAGTGCACGCTCACAGAGAAAGACACTAGCCAAATACGATGCTCTAACTGTGGACTTCAGCATATTTCAAATTCTAAGGAGTGCAAGAATAGAGAAATATATATGAATATTAAACATAATATTAAATCTAAATACATGAAACGAGAATCGACTACATCCCGTGCATACAACCATGCAACTTATTCGTTCCCTGCACTGAATCAGCAGATTTGCTCATCAAGAGGCCATCTACAGCAGCATGCAACTCATGGAAATCTTGGCTCAGCATCCGTCTTAGCAACGCCAGAGGCGAGTCATTCGTTCCATACAATAAGCAATTACACAAATACAAAAACTCCACTGTACAGTGATATCGTCAGACGTCATCCCACATCATCAATGGCAGAATCAAACGATTTTTTTTCTCCTCAGGAGCTTTTAAGCATATCAACTGAGCTTTTTGCTAGCTTATCCAGGTGTAGAACCAAGAAAGACCAGTTCGATACTATAGTTAAATTGGCTTTAAAATTTCTTTCTGGATAAGCTTACTCTAAACATCCTTCTATGGAATGCGCAAAGCATCAAAAATAAAATCACTGAAAATTCTGACTTCCTGAAAAACAATAACATTGATGTCTGTATAATGACCGAGACCTGGCTAAAACCAAACGATAAAATTTATGTACCAAATTTCATTGTGCAGAGACATGATAGAGTAAATGCAAGAGGCGGAGGAGTTGCCATATGTATTAAGAATAATATTAAATATAAAACACTACCTTTCTTACCCACCAAAATCATAGAAGCTATTGCAATCAAAATCATAGGCATCGACTTAGTTGTTTGTGCCGTATACTTTCCTGGCACAAAGCTAAATGCGGAAAAACTAGAGTTTCTAAAAGCAGACTTGCATGCTCTGAAGAGAACTTATAATAATTTTTTAATCTGTGAAGACTTCAATGCGAGACATCACTACTGGAATTGTGCTAAATCTAATAAAGCGGGTAAAATACTTTTGAACTGTGTCTTTCAGGAAAATCTACATATACATATCCCTCCGGAACCGACCTTCTATTCTGGTGTTGGTAGGCCTTCAACTCTGGATCTGATTATTAGCGACAAAATCACGGAAATGGCAAACATTCAGGTTATGCAAGCCCTCTCTTCGACTCATTTGCCTGTCTTTAGTGAAATCTTTCTTTTGCACACAATACAAAAGCCGTATTCAAATATTCCCAGCTTTAAACACACTAATTGGAAACGATTTAGGGAGATTCTAAGTGAGAAAATTTGTCTAAATACATTAGATTTGTCCAACATCAGCACCGAACAGATAGAAAATCTAATAACAAACGCTAATATGAATATCTGGAATGCGATAAATGCTACAACCCCTTGTATGGAAGTGAAAAACTACCTAAATTCTCCTACTATCAGCACTAACACCAGAGCTCTGATCCAAAAGCGGAATTATATCCGACGCCAATGGCAGCGTTATAGAGATATTAGCATTAAGACTCAAATAAATAGGCTAAATCGGGATATAAAGGAATCGATCCATATGGCCAGAAACTCTGCTTGGAACTTTCAAGAATGGATCAAGGCTCCTCAAATTTATGGAAAATTAAAAAAGCTTTGAAAAATAAACATCTTTCAAACAAGATACTCCTAGACGGTAAAGTAATTGACTGTGACTCAGAAAAGGCGGAAACGCTCGCAAATCATTTCCACAATGCACATAACATCACATCCCACATGAGCAACACTATCACAAATAGTATTGTTATGGCAGCAGTCCAAAATTTTACCACGGAGGAGGCAGATATTAAAACAGTTATGTGCAAGCCCAAAGATTTGCTGTTGGTGATTCAAACCCTTAAAAACCGCAAAGCACCTGGTGGTGATCGTATTCCTAACCGTGTTTTAAAAAACCTGCCGAAGAAAGCTATAGTGTTTTTCACATTTATATTCAATGCCTGCATCAAGCATGCATACTATCCCTCAGAATGGAAAAAAGCAATCATTCTACCCGTTAAAAAGCCGGGAAAAAACTCAAGATCTACTAAAGACTTCCGTCCTATTAGCCTACGCCCTACGCTCAGTAAAGTTTTTGAAAAAATCTTGCTGATGAGAATACAATCATTCCTGCGAACATCTAATGTCATCCCAAATTGTCAATTTGGCTTTCGGCAGAAACTTTCAACTACCCATCAGCTTTACAGAGTGTCTCAGTATATTTCTGAGTCTTTAAAAGCTAAAAAGTCAGAAGGGCTTGTCACCTTAGATATTGAAAAGGCGTTCGACTCAGTATGGCATCAGGGTCTTATATACAAATTAATAAAATTTGGGTTTCCGAATTACATCATAAACATTATAGCTTCATTTCTTTCTGGCCGCAAGTTCTCGGTGAAGGTCAATAATCAGTTCTCGTCTTTGAAAGATATATCAGCAGGTGTACCTCAAGGAGCTGTTTTGAGCCCCACATTGTTCAACATATACACTGCAGACATCCCTATTGACTCACAATGTGAAGTGGCTATGTATGCAGATGACACTTGTTTATATACAAGTGACCACTGCCCCCACAAGATCACTCACACTTTGCAAAATAAGCTTGAAAAGATTTATCAATACTGCTTTAGGCGGAAAATTAAAATAAATGCAGCAAAAACCATAGCAATCTTTTTCACCAAAAAAAGAAAACACATAAATCTTCCTTGCAGCCCTATTAACTTTTTGGGACAAAACATTGAATGGAGAACCAAAATCAAATACCTCGGCATGATGTTTGATAAAAGCTTATCCTTCAATGAACATGTGAGCTGCATTTGCGGCAAGATATCAATGTCCATTAAAACCCTCTATCCCCTCATAAATCGGAAATCGCACCTTTCAAAACCCAACAAACTGCTCATTTACCAACTTGGAATACAGCCCATTATATCCTATGGAGCTCTCGTATGGAGTACGTGTGCCAAGAGTTACTTAAAAAAAGTGCAAATCGCCCAAAATAAATGTTTGAAAATGTCCTTAAACAAGCCATGGTACTTCTCGACATACACTCTGCATTGCACTGCACAATTGCCAACGGTACAGAAACTCTTAGAAAAACACACGATTGCATTCTATGCTAAGCTTCGTCATATAAACAATATTTCCTCCTCCTTTAAAAAAAACCCACTAAATACCTCTATAGCTCCCACTGTCTCTCGTACCTCTCCTGCATTACCTATGTTTAGTACCAATCCTTTGGAAGTTGAAATCCTTTTGCATACCTTAAATTCGAATGCCATTTCCGGTCCTGATGGTATTCCTAATATCCTTGTCAAATCCCTCTCATCCTCGCTCTGTGTTCCTTTAGCTATCCTTTTCAACATAAGCCTTACTTCTGGTGTATTCCCTTCTTTATGGAAATCCGCCAATATTTTCCCAATCTTCAAATGTGGTGATCCTTCCGTTGTTTCCAACTATCGTCCTATATCCCTCCTCTGCTGTTTCAGTAAAATCCTTGATCGTCTTGTCTACAATAGAATTTATCCTTTCCTACAGCCCTTACTTGCTCCTGAGCAGCACGGTTTCTTCAAGGGTCGCTCTACATCGACCAATCTTATGGAGTTCACTAATTTTGTAGCCTCTGCCTTCGATTATCAACATCAAGTTGATGTAATCTACACAGACTTTTCGAAGGCTTTTGATTCTGTGAACCATAACCTGCTGCTCCTTAAACTTAATGGTTTTGGTGTTTTTGGTCCCCTCCTCTCCTGGTTTTCCTCCTATCTTCATATTCGTCCCTGCAGAGTTAGTTTTAATGGTTCCATTTCTTCTCCTTTTTTTCCCACATCCGGAGTTCCTCAAGGTTCTATTCTTGGCCCCTTACTTTTTATCTTGTTTGTCAATGACCTTCCTTCTGTAATCAATTCTCCTTGTCTTTTATATGCGGATGACTTAAAATTATACAGAGCAATCACCAGTTGCAAGCTGATTTGTTTGCTCTTAATCTCTGGTGTCAAGACAACTTTTTGCCTCTGAACATTTCGAAGTGTCACCAGATGTCTTTCGCATATAAAAATACTCCACATGTGTTCTCTTATTCTTTGTCTGGTATTTCCCTGTCAGTTGTCCAGCATTTTAGAGACGTGGGAGTGGTGTTTGATTCGAAATTAAGATTTGATATTCACGTTATGAATATGACGTCCAGGGCCTCTAGGATTGCTGGATTTGTTTTGCGTTCTTCCTATATGTTTACCAACATTTCCTCCTGTATTCATTTATTTCCTCCTTAGTACGCAGTATTCTAGAATATGCGTGCCAAATCTGGTCTCCGCGCTTTCAGTACTTATCTGATGCTATTGAATCTATTCAGCGCAGGTACACTCGCTCACTTCTTTTTAAATTTAATATCCCCTATTGTCCCTACTCCTCTCGTCTTTCCCTCCTTCGTATGTCCTCGTTGCAATCACGGAGGTTTCCTCTTCAAACTTTGCCAAGGCATTTTATTGACAGATCTCGGTTCACAGATAACCAGACGTGTATCCAGCCGTCCAAGTCGTTCTTCTGAAGTTTTCTCTGTTCCTTTTGCACGTACGGAAGTCTACTTCCATTCGCCTTTGCTGCGCCTACCCAGAACGCACAACGCCCTTAAGCTTGTTCCTCTACCCCAATCTTTTTTACAATTCAAGCATGTATTAAAAATGTTACCTTGAATTGCTACTTACCTTAATCCTAATTTTAGTTTTTAGTTTTTAGTTTTCTAATTTTAGTTTCTAGTTTTCTAATTTTAGTTTTTAGTTTTCTAATTTTAGTTTTCTAATGTTTAATTATTTTAGTTATTTCTTTTCCTTTTTCATATTTCTTTTTTTGTTATTTTTGCTTTCTTGTTGCTGTAATTGGAATTATATCTGTAGCGCAAGGGATTAATAAATAAATAAATAAATAAATAAATAAACCCTCTTCTTGCATTTATTAATCATGACTTATTGCATTGACGCATAGTTTATTTATTTTTATTTTTATCTTCACTAATTTAAGTTTTTTACGGTTAGGTTAACATTAGGATTAGTATATATTTATTATTTCTTTAGACTTATAAGCAAAGTTTTTATGTAAATTTTCTTTGCAAAATTAAACTAAGTATTAGATTAGTTCTTTATTAGCAAAGCTTTAACTTATAATTAAAGTATGTAAAGACTCTAGTAGTCTGGGTCACTTGAAGTTCCATTCTTGTAATAACAAAAGAAAAATATTAAATAAAGGTCTATCTATCTATCTATCTATCTATCTATCTATCTATCTATCTATCTATCTATCTATCTATCTATCTAATGCTTGCATTAAATTACGCTACTATCCGAAAGTAAGGAAAATAGCGATTGTCCTCCCGATCAAAAAACCGGGTAAAACTTCGGGGTCTGTCAAAGATTTCCC